>JAOUZG010026507.1:1935559-2009177 GCA_026289955.1 Argiope argentata | reverse complement strand
AAAATCTTCAGTACCTTGATGGACAATGACAGTTAGTTCAAATTAGCAGTACCGCACGGCGTTGCCCGTGGCATAGCATCCCATAAGAAAAATCAGTTTTAAACTTAAGTTCAGCCTCCACCCGATTTGACAGGGGCATGTTTCACAACATCAAATAAACATTAAAATATATTTAGAGATTATCAAAAACAGCTACAAAACAATTTTTTATACCACTCATTCGAAAATATATAAACTTTTGAAAAGGTAAAAATATGATATATCCGGACACAAAACACAGGCGATCCTCTCGCTCCTCCACAGATTCATTCTGTCTCCTCAGTTCAGTTGCATTTAAAGGAAGACGGTTATTTTGCTCATCAAAAGACTCTCTTTGTTTAAGTTTGGACATTATATCTTTGACATTCGCTAACCGAACGTTTCTTTCCTCTTCCCTCCAAGGTTGAATTTTTTTTTTTTTTTTGGGGGGGGGGGGGTATAATGAGTTTTGAATCGCTTTTTAAAATCAAGTATAAACAAAGAAATGTATTGTATATGCATACCACAGATCTTGCTATTTGCTCATGAGCAATTTGAGATTTTCGCGCATGCGCGGATAAGTACAAGGTTAGAATCGCAGTTATAAAACTTCTTTTTTTATTTTGATATCACTTTAATATACTAAAACCTTCCCCAATAAATGCTCTAAAAATTTTATAAATATCTCCAATATCCGTATACTATTTCTCGAGTTTTTGTGGTTCAAATATGCAGGAGCTTTCAGGAGACTTCACTTTATGCTATGTTCAGATGATACAAAATTTGAGCATCTAATATTTCAAAGGATTCGGTAAATATTTATTTAATTTTCATAATTCACAAATGTTTGATTTTTAAGAAAAATGCAAAAACAAAAGAATTTACAAGAAAAGCATGGTTTTTGCAATAAATACGGTCTTTTAACCAGAAAATCTCACGGATTGAGATCAGTTTATCGAGGAGGCTGATCATCTACTGATCAATGAAAATCTATAATAACAAATGTTTCACAACTCTATTAATGTTAGATGGTACACCCTTTTACGTTAATATTGTGTCTTCAATGCATCAACGTTATTAAGTGTCTGAGAGCATACAATTTACCAGCCTATTGTAAAAGAAACAAGTTTGAATTCCTGTAGAAGTCAGTTCTTCAAAAACGACATTCAATTAATCTTTTGCAAATCTTTCCATTATCTTTTATTATGAGAAATGAATGATGGATCAATTCTCTACTTCAAAACATAGAATAATAAACGATGTAGTGATCATTTTAAACGAATATTTTTCAGTACATTGAATACCTCAATTCGGAATAAAAGATTTTGATAGTATAAAACAGAACGATAACATTATACGCAAATAAAATAACTTACGTTCGCAATATTTACTATCCTTCGCAAAACCTTGACTGAAACCTCTCTTGCGCTTCACAGTAAGCAAATTTTGAGCAAAATTGGAAGGAATTCTATTGAATTACTGGTACTTACGTATTAGACAGTCGACGCCAATGGTCGCCAACAGTTTGAAATTCATTGCCGACGGATTCAAATTTGGCGATAAATTGTCGACGCCAACGAAACCAACAAAATGGCGTACGATAGTTTGAACGGTTTTAACAGATGAACAATTTTTAAAATATTGGCGATTTTTTGCCATTATTGGCTGTTTAGAAACTCATTGGCGATGCCTTCAAATTTGGCGATAAAGATCGTCGGTCTAATACGCAAGTGCCGAATTATTTATATTTCAATAGTCAACAAGCTGCTTATGAATCTCATCGATAAATATATTTATAAGTTTTTAAACAGAGTATTCCTATTTCTGTACTTTTCCGTTAGCCGGGTGCAAGCAAAAAATCGCCAAATGATGTAGAATTCCGCCAGAAGAAATTTGGCGAAAAATTGCTAAATAATGTAGAATTTCGTTGACTGTAGTATCATTCGCTTCGCTTGGCAACTCCGCTCGTGTTTGGTTCACAATTGACGACATTTGTGCCCAGCTAACGGAAAACTACCCATATTTCAATTATTCACACAAAATTTCCAGTATCTGACGTAACTGTACGTGCAGCATTTTCAGCATGATCATTGGTTAGAAATCACTACGATTAATTTAGTCCATTGTTTCCGTTACATCTAGATATTTAGAGCCCAATTTTTGATAAATCACCAAAAATTAAAAATATTACCAACTGAAATCCCCCTCGATAAATCGACGACAAATGTAACCATCTTGGCGAAATATTAGCGTCTTATGAAAAATAGATCTTGGCTTAATCTGAAAATCGCCAAGTAAACTGGGGCCGGTAATATTAACATTAACTTTATTTTCTGTTTAATTTATAGATTTAGCATTACTATAGTATAGTTACTATATGTAATTTTCTATTTAATTTTAATATTACTCTAATATTAATAATTGATATATTGGTAGTTATATATTTGAAATGTCATTTTCACTGTCTTTTTTTTCAGGTTGAATTTGTACGAACTCATTAAAAAGAACAACTACCGCGGCATCGGCAACACGATGATTCGGAGGTATGCTTTCGCTCTAGTGCAATGTCTGAGGCTTCTGCACAAAGAACACATCATACACTGTGACCTTAAACCAGTACGTATTTGTTTCCCTCGTATTTTTTCTATTGCAGTCATTCTATTGCAGTCGATTTTTTGAATTTATAAAGGTCTTAAAATCTATTTTGTACAATAATCTTTCCGCAAGTTAGCACAATAAAATAATCCTAATTCTCACTTAATTTTTAATTCATTAAAATTCTATTTATAATTTTTTTTAAATCTCCAAGTAATCCCATCTGTGCAAAATCTAATAGTTCTAAAGAGCTAACTAATGTTGAGTGCCAACACACATTAAACTTTATTAGTAGTAATGATTAAAGTACAATTTAAAATTTTAATTAAGAACTTTTGGTATTTTTCCGTTAACCGGGTGTAAATGTCGCCAATTTTGAACCAAATATGAGACGAGTCGCCAAGCGAAGCGAATGACAAAACAATCAACAGAATTCAACATTTTTTGGCGATTTTTCGCTTGAGCCAACTTTTTATCTGCCTCCACGCCAATTGAAGATTTAAAACTAGGCAATAGGCCGCTGATTTATGGCAGATTAAAAAATTATTATTAACCTGATTAGATTACCAACTAAATAAATTTGTTAAAATTTGATCAATTATTTAAATATTGGGTAGCATTAGTTCTTTGTTAAAATTAATCAATTAGTTCATTCACAGTTTAATTACGTTTAGTTTGTTATCAAATATTTATAAGCATCGAGCTTCTTCTTAAATAATGTTGTGTATAAGTGTGGATCCTGGTGAACAGCATGATTTATTAACAATTTATAAATAAAGGCATACATTTTCACAAATTTACAAAAGTTAATAGGAAGATTAAGTAAATTATTAATATGCTAATTTAATTTAAAATGTATTGGAATGTGAAAATAAATCTAACGGCTTGTTAAAAGAGGGTCTCCTCTGCATAGGCCATGAAGCACCTAAACTCGCCACTATTTCCGACGAAGAAATCCATTGGTTTGAAGTCCGGATAACTCAGAAGTTTTCTATCACGTTTTATTTTGTCTCAAAATTCATGGACACGATATAAATACATAATATATATAATAAATAAATTTATTCTAAACATATAAAAAAACGTTTCAGAAACTCTTCTTGGTTAAAAGTATACTTATAAAAATTATATTGTGGTTGTTACTTATGGCACTTGCCATGGACAAGCCCGCTGATACATCAGCAGTTTTTAAGCCGGAGATATACGTCTCTTGTTTTACAAGTAGCGCCATCTAGGACCAAGAGAACGACTTAGCTACTCACACGTCACAACCCTTTTTAGGGGGCGGACTATATTCATGAAAATTCACTCATCTCAGATCGTAATTTAGACCTGGAACAGAGAATGATCACCTCTGACCCAGTACCCCAAGTGGTATTACTCTCGATATGGAGGACTTTGTGACCACGAACAGATTTAACGAGCGCCAATCGTGACACACTCGGGGAATATTTTGGCCTGTGAGTTTTGAACTCGTAACCTAAGGAGTACGAGCCCAAAGCTCTACCAACCAGCTAGCCTGGCCTAAAAAAATTATATTAAAAATAATTATCGGTAGAATACATCCCTTTTTTAAACATTCTTTTTTTATTACTAATTATTCTTTTGTTGAGAAAATTTCCCACAAATATTATGGTTATTAGTTCATTAATTTCATGAATATGGAATCTTTTTATTTTCTGTTTAGTCTGTTAGCATATGTTTTCTAAAGAATAAAGTGTTGATGACGTTAAATCTATTTCATTGAATAAATAAAAGCCTTCATTGATTATACATCTCTTTATAAGTGTTTTTAAAACAACAAAGCTTTCATTTTAATTTCTACCCATCGATTTGCATCCAGGAACTCTTCTGGTAAATATTGTTTCGAAAACACCAATAGGCATTCAGAGAAATTTAATGAATTTCATAACGTCCAATCAATGCATCGTTCGCTAAATCAAACAAACAAGTTGTTGTAAACAGGTTCGATCCAACTGTTTACCGTGAACTAATAGATTGGAGTGCAGCATTATTATCAATAACTTTGGACTTTTTTTTCTTTGACAGGAAAATATTCTGTTGAAACAAAGAGGCGCAAATTCGATCAAAGTAATTGATTTCGGTAGTTCCTGTTATACTCACCAGAGGGTGTATACATATATTCAGTCTAGATTCTACAGATCGCCAGAGGTAAGAGATTTCATTCCTTTTTTTGATTACTAATTTATTTTCTCTCACGTTTATCGTCTGAAAAAATTTGAACTTTCATGCGATTTTTTATAAAAATTTGTAACCAGATTTTTGTGGTTGAGCGCATAGTTGAATTAAATGAATATTTTCGAGCTGATTAAAAGAGATTTGAACATTCTTTCTTGCATTGATGAAAAGATTATTTTTTAAATAGGATTAACTATGCCTAACTGTATTCAGTTTGTTTTCATATAACGTCGACTTGGTTTAAAAACCATGTGAATCGCACATTAATTCGATGGACTGATTTTCGAGGTTATAAAACAGCAGTCCTAAATTTTTTATTCTTATTTATTTCAAGCAAATTATATATTCTTATCATGTCAGAACATGATGTTTTGGGGATGAGGTCTTTGGCGTCAACACAAATCAGTAGAGGAAGAATAAAAAAATTAATCCATAGGCGAAAAATAAAAATTTTACTATTTACACGAACATCTCAAAAAATCAGCCTTTAATAACGTGTTGTCATCGCATTTAAAAAAAAGTTCTGATTAAAAAAAATAAGTTATTGACTACAGCCAATAAAACCTAGAAAAATGTCATTTTGAGCGTGTGATTATGTAAAATGAAATAAATAGGAAATGGGATATATTTTAAACAATCAATGCGAGACAAAGTTTTTTTTTTTTTTTTTGGATCGTTTACAATACTAAAGTGACTCAGTCAATGAAGCAATTAAAATGAATAAAAATACATAATTCAACTCGCACGATCACGTGGTGCTTGGCCGTTCAAGAAATGATGTTCTGACATGATACATTCAAATATGCATAGCAGGTTTCATTTTAATGTTTATTACTATTGTGATCTCATGAAGCGCCTTTTTAGCATTATTTTTGAATGATGCCGATGGTTGACCAATTCCATCGTTTTGCAGGTGATATTGGGTCTGCCCTACGGACCTGCCATTGACATGTGGAGCCTGGGCTGCATCTTATCCGAACTTCAGACTGGGATGCCCCTCTTCCCGGGCGAAAACGAGGCCGACCAGCTGGCCTGCATCATGGAGGTGCTGGGTCCACCCCCACCCGTCGTCCTGGAGCTGGCCTCCAGGAGGAGACTCTTTTTCGGTGCGATTCCATTTAATTCTTGGGTTGAATCCTAGTATACGGTACCCCTTTGGCGCAATTTTAAAAAATGTTGCCAAACATCTGAACAACTCTACAGGAACCATAGCTTAGGCAACCAGCCAACGAGCGTCCGTGGTAGAAATGATGTCACGGGTTCTCGGTATAAAGTCGCCAAATCAAGGGGTACCGTATACTAGGATTATACCAATTCTTATTATCTTTAATTTAAAGCGACGCCATATTTTCCAACTATTATCAAATAAGTGTGATTCTCCCTCCTTTTTATCATGTCAAAAAATTATTATTTTTGGAATGAGGTTTTGTAGCGTCAACTGAAACCCGTAAGCGAAAAATAAAAAAAAAAATCCGTAGGCGAAAAATGGAAATTTTAATAACTGCACGAGCATCTGAAAAAATCAGCTTTTAAGAACGTGATGCCATCCCATTTACAAAAGGTGTGATTTTAAAAAAAAGTTAATGACTACAGCAAATAAAACCTAGAAAAATATCATTTTGGGCACGATGATATGAAATGAAATAAACAGGAAATGCGATATTTTTTTAAAGTATAAATGCAAGACAATGTTTTTTGGATCGCTCGTAATACTAAAGTGACTCATTCAATGAAACAACTAAAATGAATAAAAATATAATTTAACTCGCACGAGCACGTGCTGCTTGACCGTTCAAGAAATGATGTTCCGACATGAAACATTGAAATAGGCATAGCAGATTTCATTTTAATCTGCCGCGATTGAAGGTCGCGATACGAACCTGCGACGCTAGGGCCGGTAGCCGAGTAACATAGCCACTACACCAAAAGTCGACTTCAGTATCGTAGATGTTATCTGGCTTATAAGGCTAGCGTCACAAATCTTTTATTTATTTCCTTATCATTCTCTATAAGATTTACTTTTCCCGATTCGTATTTACTTACAAGTACTTCTTACGTTTCATCATTTTTACAGTTTATGATAAAACTCGATCTTCTTCATTATTATAACCTATGAAGTTTTTTACTTTTTCGTTTTCTGACATACGAAATTTAGATTTTGACTGATCTCCACAATTTAGACCAACGTGAGTTCGAAAAACACGTTTTTGGAAAATGACCGTCTGTCTGTGACTAAACTCAAAAAGGTTTTAAGCTAGACCGGTGAAATTTGGTACATGGTCTTTGGAGAGATTCAACAACGATGAGGGACCATTTTAGAATTTATTGTTACCTCCACTTTCAGAAGCTCCTTTCAGCTTTGCCTTTCGGCGTTGCTGCCTCACCGATCAATTGATATGACTGATAGTTTTTCACATATACCGATTTTGGACGCTATTCGCGAGAGGTTGGGCGATATGCTTACGTAACAGTCTTTGCACGAAATTTGTACATGTCTATGAAATTTTGAACAGAATTCGTTCAGAGGAATTCTGTCTGTTCGACTATTTGAATAAAACTGAACACTCTAACTATAAAACAAAGGGAATTAGATGGATAAATCGGTGCACAAAACTAACATCATACTATCAAGGCTTGACCGTCTACTAGTGTGTAATTTCAGAAGCATTTAAATGCGATAACTCAAAAAATGTACTGAAAAACATATCAATTTTCTTATCAATGAAATAAATTTATCAAATATATGATTTTGTCTCTACAAGTGGTAAATCGATAGGGAAAAAAAGTATCTTAAAATTCAAACTCGATTCAAAACCACATTCAGGATTTTAATAATACCGCATACAGGGATTAAACTCTAAATAATTCGCAGAGAATCATCCGATACATTCAGCAAAAATGCTAAATTCACGCAATATTTAACATTCCGGGATTATTTTGTATTCAGATTATAAAATGGATTTTAACCTAGTTTTTCATACTTTTCTCCCTTGTATCAATAGCACTCATCTATTTGTAATAAAAGATTAATAATCAACTCTTCAAATATTTTATACCAACCTTTTCGAAAAATTGTGTATCTGACTTGTAGTGAAATATATGTATTGCTACGTTTTTAGCGTAGCGGGTTCGGATTGAATGGACTTTACTTGAGGACAGCACAAACAAATTTATTTACAGCTATTTACAGGATGCCTTGAAAAAGGAAAACTTCAGATAAACACAATCCAGCAGTCAATAGTCACTTACAGGGTAAATGCAAGCCTTGCGCACAATAAACATAGTCTGCAAAACAGCTACCGTTTAGTACAGCATCAGTAAATCGCAGCGAGCTCAATAATACAACGTTAACAGCAAACGTAAACAAAGCTCAATAATCCGCTAGTCCAGCGAGATGCTTCTCTTCCGAGAGATAGGAATTGCCGAATGCGGTAGCCCGTCCCTTATATAGCCGGGCGAACTAAACCGGCTGGCACCAAGCTCTTTGACGCCGTCGCCAATCGCTCTCCCTTCTGGGATTTCAGCGGCGTTCGCCCGCTTGTAACAGTATATATTCATTCGGGATTTTTTTTTGTTGAAAAATTTATTATTTGTGAGAACATGATATTATTTTGGTATGGAGCTTCCAGATTCTCCGAAATTTACGGACAAAAAATATTTTTACCTGCTTTTACTAGTATTGCATTATTAATGCTTCTTTGACAGCAGATGCATTTTTAAAAGGTTGACATGCTTTTGCCAGTATTGCTTTATTATCACGTGTGCTCTTTTGACAGCAGATGCGTTTTTAAAGGGCTAACGAATATTTATGACATTGTAGCTGTTATTGCATCTCAAAATCTGTCGAGCTTCAAAACTTTGTTTACTAGCTAGAAAAATTGAAAATGAAAGCTTAAAAAATTATTATTATAGAGAGAGGGGGGGAGAAAGAGAGAGAGAGAGAAGTCTCGTAATTGTTACAAACTGGCTTAAACTGTTTCATGGCAAATTAATTAAGACAAACAATGACTTAAAATTAATAAGGCTCTCACATGATAACAGGAAATTTACGATTGAAGATTTCATTTTCCTTTCTATATTTAGATTTTTTTCATCTCAATGCTTTGACATTAATGGTCATCTGTAGCAAATAACATATGTTTCATTTCCATTTTATCCTTTTCTATTTTTCTGTGAATTAATTTGGCGACGTTTCTCAATTAGCTCTCACCAAATATGTATTTCTCTTCTCTAGATTCGAAAGGCAACCCCCGCTGCATCACGAACAGCAAAGGGAAGAAACGCCGACCGGGCACGAGACCGCTCTCCATAGCTCTCAACACCGACGACCAAGACTTCATAGACTTCATCGCCAGGTGTCTAGAGTGAGTGGTTTTCCTCTCTTAACTCTACACTGCATCGTGTAGCCATTTGACGCACGTTTGGCGCACATTTATAAATTTTGCATGATTTGTTCCAAAGAGCAATTGGTTGTTTGGAAATCCTTTTCTAAATGTTTTTGATAAACTTTTGTAGATGGTAGGTTGGTAGTTTTTATTGGCGCAAAAGCCAGACATGGCCATACTGCGCAACTTTTGTAGAAGAGACCTATACACGACAATTGCGATATTAGAATTAGATTTGAATTGGAAACTTATCAATATGGCAATTGTATGAATAACTTTACCATTAAAAATACTATAAAAATGTTTTTTGTTCTGTAAGAAAAACATATTGGTAAAAAAAACTATTATTTTTATTTAAGACTTTTTATAAATCAATTTGTGTCGCTAGGATATTATTTCACTCATAATATGACCATTTAGTATGTATATTTCCTAATTTCACGAAAAAGCAATAAAAAATTTTTAATAACTTTCTTAGATTATATATAACTAACCAAAACACACACTTTTCTTTTTGTAAAAGAAAAAGATTAAAATGAAATTTTCTACGCATATTTCAATGTATCATGTCAGAACATCATTTCTTGAACGGTCAAGCACCACGTGCTCGTGCGAGTTGAATTATATTTTTATTCATTTCAATTGTTTCATTGAATGAGTCACTTTAGTATTGCAAACGATCCGAGAAACTTTGTCTCGCATTGATTGTTTTTTAAAAAATATAACCTTTCCTGTTTATTTCATTTCATATAATCACGCGCTCAAAATGACATTTTTCTAGGTTTTATTTGCGGTAGTCAGTAACTTATTTTTTTGAATCAGAGCTTTTGTAAATGCATTGACAAAGTTGATTCTTTGATATGCTCGTGCAGATAATAAAATTTTTATTTTTCACCTACGGATTTTTGTTGAAGCCACAAACCTCCTTCCCAAAACAATATCATGTTCTGACATGATAATAAACGGGAGGTAAGGTAAAATAAAAATAAAGGGAGGAGGAGGGTAAAAATAGCTTCAGGGTTTTTCAATTTTCTTAAAGACTATAGCTTGATTTCTGTTTAAATATAAATAATATATATATGATTTCTGTAAAATTTCCAAAAATTCTCATATAAAGTGAAATATAATATAAAAACAGGTCATTCAGTTCCAAAATTGAAAAAACAGATAATAACTGACAAAGGGGTTGATTAAATTGATTATATCCGTTATAAATGGCTGCTCAAAGCCATGAAATTACATATGCGTAGTTTCCAATTTAATCAAATTTTGTGTTTTCATTTAATATAAAAAAATCACATGATCGAGCATATTTAAATCAAAATTCGATGTTGTTTAAATTTCTGCATATTCTTTAGATTTTTCTGCATTTTCAAATTTGCTTGGAAATGAGTGTGTCATTTTTTTAGTTGGCTGATTGATTCACTTCTAACAATCCTGATGAACTCTTTATTTGTGTATTTAGAAGACATTAGAAAGCATCGGAACTTTTATTTACCATTTTGTTCGAAAGATTTAAAACCGACATTTTGAGGAATCACCACGATTTAGAACTCCTTCAGTCAAAAATGAAATTAGATTTATGGTTATTTGATTTGAAATTAGGTCTGTCTGTCTGTCTGTAACTCAAAAACGCTTTTACTTATAAGTGTGAAATTTGATCTTTGATCTTTACCTCAAATTTATAGATTTAGGTCAAATTCCGGGAGTAATCCTTTCAAAGGAAATTTGCTTGTCCTTCTAAAAATCTAGTTCATCTTCATTGATAGTTAATCTTGCAACTATCAAATGATGAGAGCTAGATGAATAAAATTTAGTACAAAGATTTAACATCTAAACTGTAGATTCGCAACAAATTTGGAATTAAATTTATTGAGAAGTTTCCCGCTTATTGGTTTGTACTTTCATAAACATCTAAACTCGATTATTCAAAAATGAAGTGACTTAAATTTAAAAAATTCGGTATAGGATTTTGTGACTGAAACTGCAATACTGTGTCAAATTAATATTATCTGTTGATAAAATTGGAAAAGGTTAAAACTTGCTTAATTTTCAATCTATATATATTTAAGGGCACTTAGTATTAGACCGTCGATCCGCCAGCAACGCGCCAACCACGCTAATTTTCATTTGGGTGGCCAAAATTCTTTAATGCCTTTGAAAACGTGGCAAATCAATTTTGGCGTGTATACGATCTATTGGCGACCGTTTTTTGATTTGGCGAAAATGATCGACGGCTTAATACTTGAGTACCTATTTAAGATTATTTAAATCTTAAATTTTAAAATGCAGCTATCAAATTTTAAAAAGTAACTGTTATTTAAAAATATATAAGAGTTTTCCGAATGAAAAATAGACAAGTTGAATGAAAAGAATAACTTTATTGGAAATCAAAAGAAATTGCCTTGTGCCTTGTAACACATGTCCCATCGTTTAGGTTGTGTCTATGTCTTTGCTGTAGAAAGATGGTGATTGATTCTTGAGGAAGTCCTGCACAGCTTTATCATTCGAATGGATACTTGTTCCCTGTAATGATCTCTGAAGTGACCCTAAGATGTGGAAGTCCAAGGGTGATAAAACTGGACTGTTCGGTGGGTGTTTCAACACTACCCAAAGGAATTGTTTTAAGGAGTTTGAATTTCATTGGAGACGTATGGGCAGACATTATCATGGAGATGGATCGCTTGTGTTGGAAAGTCTGGTCATTTTCTTTTGATTACTTTCAGTAGTTTCGTGAAAGTACTGCAATATTGAGTTGATAATACTCTCTTGGGGCAGGAAATCAATCGAGTGGTCCACAGCAACCAGATAACGTACTGCCTTATGTTGTTCCGATCTGGGTGCATCCATGTTTAGCAGATTTCACTTTCGATTAGTTTTATCTAATACCAACATCTTTCACTGTTGAACGCCGTATTCAGTACACATCTCCTATTATCCTTTGTATCCCTGTTCGATGGCGCTGTATAACTGCAGTCATTTTGACGCAATCGAAAATGTCCACTTTTCATTTGAGCAACTTTTTTACAATATTATTTAATTGGGTATTGTTCCGCGCTTCGGGATTTGTGAAAATTGAGAGTCGATAAAATAATCTCTCGAAAATCGCAAGACGTTTATTTGTAGAAATTTCTAGAAGATGCAGAGAATTACAGCAGTTACGAGTCACAATTACGCAGCTCCGATTCAGCTAATACCACAGGAAACAGCTTCTAAGGACAGAGGTCTCTAATACCACAGACAGATAACAACTTCTTTGCGCAAGACTAACACTAAAGTCTTCACTACTCTCTAATCCTTATGGTCAATCGAGCGGTGGTATTTGTCGCCAAGGTTCTAAAAAGGTTCTAGGTTATCTCTCTTAATAATGGTTCTAGAACTTAAATGGAATTTTCCAAATCTATCTATTTTTTGCCAAATCGCGCCAAGTCGCCTAGAATATTGCCAAAAGTTTGTAAAGTAGCCAAATTATGACAAATGCCGTTTTTACGTAAAATGCATCTAAATTGCTTGAATTTCGTCCCAGAATCTGAGTATTTAAGATCTGTTTCAGATATTTTAAGGCGAATGTAAATATTTACAAAGTTTATAACAGTATAATGGTACAAAGAGTAATTTTAACTGTCAACTTGAATTGTCTTACTTAGCTGCTTTCATTGAAAAAACTGTATTTTCTTGGCAGCTGGAACAGTTCGTTACGAATGAGCCCGGATGAAGCTCTGCAGCACCCTTGGCTACTGGCATGTGCTTCGCAAAGAATATCATCACAGTCATCTTTCAGGGACATAGAATCTGGTGAGTTGAATTTCATCGTCATTTAGCATGATACCCATACATTTTTTCTTTTTTTTTTTTCGATATCTTTATAAATTATTTATATGGTATTATATTTATTCAGAAATATTTCTATAAAGATAGTTTGAAGTATGTTAAATATATAGTATTTAATCTTTTATTCTAAAATGCGTTATGAAACAGTTAAGATCTCTGACGATAAATGGATGGATGAAATAAAATTAAAAGAATATACATAAAGATATTTAAAGAAAATATTCTTTAAAAAATGCGGTTTTTTTTATTTTAATCTGTATAATTATTATCTATTAATGATGCAGTTAAATAAAATATCCGAAAGTTAATCATTCGTTCAAACTGCATTATCAATTGAAATTTTCTGTACAAATTCAGTTTTGAAAGTTGTTTTTTATAGAAACAGCAAAGAATATATTTGCATAGTTTGCATAGTTTTATTATTAACAGGTTTTTATTTGTTAATTTTCTGTGTTTGTTCGGTACAAATTTCGTAATAATTTTAAAACTTTTATTACCAATAGATGGCAGCATGAAAAATGTTAGCTAGTTTGGAAGCTTGTTTAAAATCGATTATAAAATTGTGCATAGCCATGACTAAAAAGTAAAAAATAACTTACTTTAATAAAAAAAATCAATGAACCTAGTTTTTAAAACATTAAAAAGTATGAAATAATTTCGCGTAGTACCATACAGATTTATAATACTATGCAGATTATCTTAAAAATTAGAGATAGTTAAAATTTTTGAATATGTGCATTTTTAAAATTTAATTCACAAAATTGAATGTTTGAAATTCTCAATCACAGATTTTTAAAATAATCTGATAACATTATGAACCTGTATGAGGTTATAAATTTTCATGAGGCTAAAAAATATATTTTATACTTAGTATGTTAAAAAATTACATAAATAATTTTTTACAGAAATAATTAATGTTTACAGTACCTACAGTACAGTACTTACAGTAGTCTTTACAGTACCTAGTAGGCACAATTATACTTTTTTGTTGTTGAAGTGGTACCAAAATAATATAAATATAATGTAAAGATAGAAAAATCACAAAAAAATTTAAAAAATTCTTAACCAATTTCGATTTTGGTTAAGAATTTTTAACCAAAATCGAAATTGGTTACTTTTTTCAAAAATTCTTAACTCTATTTCGATTAATTCAAGTGTTAATGAATTAATCGAAATAGAGTTTTTCTGTGATTAAAAACTCAAAAATTTAAAATGAAGTAAATAATGGATGAAATAAAAATAGATCATTAGATAAAATATTGAGAAAAAATATAAAAATTGAAAAATTCTGGCTTTTTAATTGGAAATGGAGTATGATGAATTTACACGGCTTTCCCAAGAAAAGTTATTCGATATACATTTTTTATATAAGGAAAATATTTCAAAGCAAAGAAGTATTGTTTAAATTGGGCATCATTTAATAACATTTATTCTACTCATTGTTCAAACATTAATTAAAACTCATATTCTCTTTATACGTGAGAACAATTTTTTAAACTAAGTTGTTTTTGTATTTCTAATATTTAATTATATGTAGATAAATTTATGATTGCTAACCATATAATAAAAAGCACATAAATTCAAAGGACTACAACATTGAACATTTTGAACTTTATCAACTAAATTATCATAAATCGGATGAAATAAAATGTTATGTTTTACTATTTTTAAATATTTGTTTTAAACAATTACATTTTCATTTATGGGGTGATATTAACTCAACATCTGGCTCGTACATGGCCTTCTAAACAATCTCTTTGAACTGAATCTCTTTTTAAAAGAATAGATCTGATAAAAGTAGTGAAATTGAATGGGTCTGTAGTAACAATAACGTCTTTTATGTCTTTAAAAATTATATTCATTCAATGCAAAGTTCAATGTGGAAGCTCTGAGAGCTGCGTTTCTCTAGAGCCACATAACTTTGTGTTGCAGAATCCGCCAGTGGTCATTCCGTGGAGGACAAGACTCCGGAAACCAGACGAGGGCCTGCGGACGATTGTAAGCCCATACATTTTATTCCTGAACTGATGCACCTTTTGTCCCTTCTTGCACCAACTCATTCTTTATTTTAATCTTAAAGTTTTGTTCTGTTTGAGTGAAAGGAGTGACTGCCATTAGTTCTTATTTTCATAGATGTCACAGGTAGCACATCCTGTAATACAATCTTGTGCGATTTTATATGATATTAAACAATATTCCACAATATTAAACAATATTGCGAATATTGATCAATATTATACAACATTTGTGTGCTACTAGGGCGTATATTACAACCATCAACTTTTGGTAAACTGTCAGCTCAAAACTTCTATTTCTCAAAAACCGAAGTCAACTGAACAGTTTTCCTTTCAAGTCTTTCTAATTCTTATATTGCACGACACGTTTTGTATTTAACCTTGTACAGTGAAGGTTTATTGTGGTTTGGAGCTATAAAGTTCATAAGCAAGTGAGGAGTATCTTAAATAATGTATATAGTAAGATGTAAAGAATATATTTTTAACTATCGAATATAGATCAGAAAATTCGTTCTTATAGGTTGTGATTTTTCGTCGTTGCATTTATTGAGCAAATAATTAGCTTGCTTGACAATTAATCCTTGTACAGAAGTGTTCCCAAATCTATACTACTATTATAAATGTGAAAGTTTGGATGGATGGATGATGGGGTTCAATCACGCCAGAAAGGCTGTAGGAAATTGGATGAAATTTAGCACAGAGATAGATTATAGTCTACAGGAGAACATAGGCTAATTTTTATTCCGGTAAATTGAGTGGTTAATCTTTTATTAATTAAAAACTAACGTTTCCGCCCAAAAAATAAAAAAAATCTGAAAACATCTGCTTGAACTTTTTGAATCGTTTGTTTTTATTTTTCTATTTTCGGTGTTCATTTTAATATTATCTTATTTTTCTAATGGAATTCTTTGTGATTTATTGTAAGCTTTCCAAACAGAAAGACTTTTTCATCAGAACAAAAAAAATATGAAAACATCTGCCTGGGCTTTTTTTTCTCAACTGGTTATTTCAAACGATTCAGTTTATTTTCGTTGTGCTTGATGCATTTAAAATTAATCATTGTTACTTATTAGATCTTTCGATTCCTTCAGAAATACTTTTGAATAAAAATAAAACAGATTAATTGAAATCAAAAATTTCTAATCTGCATTTGTTTCCCCAACTGGTGTTTAAAATTCATGTCTCATGGATATGGTTTGCTAACATTTTACATTATGATTAGACTGTTAGTTCTCAAATATATACATCAAAATTTCCACGCGTACGAGGTCGCGGTTAAAAGCTAGTTTGATATAATTTTAGAAAATTATTTAAAACTTCAGAGTTAGTATCAAAATCCATTATTTTTCTAGTTGGGCACAAGAACTTAATAATTTAGCTTTACTTTAGCCTTTTTATTGCACTTCCTGCTAATCAAATTCGAATTTCGTCAAGAAAAAGTTTTGTATACTCTACGCCTGAGGGATTTAATTTTTCTAGCTAAACGGGCAATCAGACAATGTTACAAATTCATAACAATATACATAAATCTTTAACTGCTTAGAAATAGTTATTTGAACAAGATTAGAGTAGACATTTTGTATATTACCAATAATGTATGAAATTCAGAAAGATCTCAGCAAAGCATGATATATATATCTTATTTTGATACTTTTGTATGTTTGCTATATATTAGTGAAATTTTTGAGCATTGGGCATTTGTATTTGCATGGGTTAGTCAGTTAAAACAACGGTGTAATTTTTAGAAATTAGAAATAACGTACTAATTTTATGCAGGGAGTCATTCGAAAGTCTTTTATTTTTTGGAGAAAAAAGTTCATTTAATTTTGTTTAGCCTTTTTATATGTTGAAAAATATCATTTCCAATACTTTACTAAAAGAAATTCTTCATTCTATGACACTTTGAAAATATATCAAATATACCCGGGTACTTTATTCAATGGTTTTCAAAATTCAAAATCATTAGACACTTAAAGCAAAATATAAAAATAATAATTTATTACAAAATCGTTTGAATCCTTGAATCGTCTGTTTGATTCCTTTTGTTCATTCTAAAAAACGATTGAAATTCGTTGTTGAAGATTTTGAAGCATAATTTTTTTTCAAGTGCTAATAATTTATGAATATAAAAGATTGTTTTCGACACTTTAAATTGCATGTTTGAAAAGATTAAAAAAACTATAAATACAGACGAATGGATAAGTTAAACAATATTATCAAGCTAAGTATGCAAACTGTAATAAATAGACCCTGCTCTCTTTCTTTTACCCAGATAACATCTGTTTTTGTACAAAGTATGCTCATTACTTAGAATTTGTCAAACGGGGAATCAATTCGTGCTGACGTGATACACGTCAAATTTGAGCACCATTTTAATTTTAAAATTAATTGCATAGCTTGGAAAGAAAGAAAGCATTGGCATATGCTGCTACGTTTATCATGTGACTGACGTCACGCGAATCACATCACAAGATTTGAAGATTTGTGACTATCTGACTTCTTTGTTTTATGCAAAATGTTTTAAATTTTAACTTTTTCCACTCCTATAAAAAGATAAACATTTTTGAGAACTTTTTTGCGAATAATTAGAATTTTTTTATTTGGAATATTCTGAAGTTGCCTAAAACATGGTAAAAAGTTATCAGACAAAATGGGTAGTATATATATATATAATAAAATTTACTTACTATGAAATAATGTTTAGTTATACAAAGAAAACTATAACTATAATTTTTAGTTAGATAGAGGTAGATATTCGTTAATGATTGTGATAAATGATTGATTTTTGAAGTAACAAATATTTTTTATGTTTAATTAAAATTCTTATTATTTTTGTTGTTAATTTATAAAGATAATTAATTTTCAGCCGTTTTTAAAAATCGTTTGCATGAATTCATAACTTTATTTTAATTTTCAAAACAAATGTAAGATGATAAGATTATTTCTTTATTTTATAATATTTTATTTAAAGACATATTTCACATTAAAAATATTAAACACGAAAACCTTTGAACCCAAAAACTCTAGCTTTATTAACTGATATGGAAATAATTTTGAAGTAAATATTTAAAAATTTTACATTGAAAATAATAATTTGAAATAGTTTAGATTGATGAAAATCTATAAATTAAAACATTTTTCCTTAGAAAATTATTTCTTTATCTACTGCAAATTTTAGCACTTTATTTGAATTTTTTTCGATTATGACGATGGAAAAATTCCACAAAATTCTACTTAATCATATCTTCTTGAAATGAAATTTGTAGCTAAACTTGATTTCATTAAATGAATGTAGATAAAAACACTTTTGGGCGAATTTTATGTTATGGAGACTGATTTAACAGTCCAAAATTACTTATTCTTTAAATAAGAACTGAAGAATCTTCTCTTTCGCTTTGCATCTTTGTAGCATTTTATAGATTTGTGTGATCGTTACGTTTAAAATTATTTACACTCTTTGTATCTAATCTATTCTTGAACGGTCTATTTACTTTCCTGTATGAAAGGCAGATTTTTAAAGCTGAAGGGGGGGAAACTCATGGTAATTTCAATTTCTTACTGTCAATCTTAAGAGATTTAATATTCGAGATTTCTAAGCGATTTCCATTTTCGATAATAAAAAATTCTAAGTGAAAAAAGCTTAACTTGTCAATTGCAGGTCGTCTACAAGCTTAGAAAATTCATTTTAAGAGCTTTTTTTCTGTTTGAAAGCATTTTGTTTACAAAGCTAGCTTAGGAAAACATTTTGTCATTTTCTTTCTTTCCCTGTCTGTAACCGTGTATTCTTTTTTCATATGTATAATGTAATCTCCTTTCATACTGCTTTGAATACTTCGCTTTTTTTTTTCCTTCTTGGTTTTCTTTCATTTTAAATTCGTAGAGTCGGAAAATGGAAAAGAAGTTTCGTCTCTTGATGGAAAATTTATCTCTCAATTTTTATCTTTTCTGATAGAAAAAAAAGGAATCTTTCTATAATAAGTTTTGCCTTTTTCAAGATGCTGATAGAGATACGAAGAAACGCATTTATTTCCCAAAGGAAACTCGAGTAACTATAGTTAATGGGGGGGGGGGGGATTTAGTTTTAAAAAAATTAAGAATAATTTTTTTGAATAATGTTTAATTACATTAAAAATAAATTAAGAATAATTTTCCTGAATAATTTTTACACTACATTAAAAATAAAATACCTTTTTCAGGATTATTAGTTTTATTTCCACATTTTTTTCTTTAATTTTAATTTATATTTCATTTCATTTCATACTGAACATTATTTTTTACTTCTTTAGCAATTGTGTTTAAACACAGGTACTTTAGAATAACATAAAAAGTAATTTTTGTGTGCAAGTTATATCTATAATTAATAATAATTATTTAAAAATAATAAAAAGTAAACGAATCTACCTTAAAACATTATTAAGTTGTGATGTTTCGATTAGAAATTTGAATCTCCTTGTATTTTTCTTTGATTTAATGAAATGTTTATTAATTAATCTTAAATTTTGTTAAATTAATCAAAAGTTATAATTGTTTAGTAAGATGTTTTTATCTGGAATAACTTTTGGTAGTCTATATCGCATGCAATATTTCGAGATTATTTTATGTGTTAATTCAATTTAAATAAATAAAAAAAAAATCTTAGTTGCTTTTAAAATATTTTAATGTATTAGCAATGAATTATACTGTTTATTTTGATTTTTACTAAAAAAACTATTGCGTTTAAAGTGCTATACATTGTTCTTTTATTTCTATTAAATGAAAAACTATTAAAAAATTGAATTAAGTATAATTTTTATCATTTTGTTTAATGTTTATTTATTTACTGTGTACCATTTATTAAAGCTTAAATATCAAAAATGATTAAGATTCTTTAATGACATTCTTTTAGTCTGCCTTTTGGTGCTATCTCTTACTCTTCTCAATTTTAGACAATTTTTTGTATGTGTATAGTTACATCAGTTTTTAATGAATCAATTTCCACTCGTCATTTTGAGATGTCACAGTTTCGAAAAATGCGAACAAAAGATTGTATGTTTTAGTCGCTAGTATCTACAACTTTGTAATTGATTTCCCCCCTCGTTGTATCTTATACCTATTTCGAAATAAAATGCTATCGTGTGAAGTTTGTGTGGGCTTTGTAATAGTTCTAATTTTTTTAAAGATATATTTCACTAATTTTTTAAATAAATATTTGGCATCAATTATTTCTTTTTAAATATAATCATTTGATGTTTCATCTCTCTTCAGCTCGATTCCCGTCTTTCCCATCGCTTTCATTTAAACAATCGGGTAAGTGCTTGGGTTGATTTCCGTTTCTGACGATTTTTTTTCAGCTGCTCTTCCAGAAAAAAAAATGTAGGAAAATAATTGAGCTTAAAAAAATAAAATCGCATGTGCTTTGTGAGCAAAGTAAATGTATTCTGAGTAAAAATTAATAACTCAATAGTTGCTTGCATTAATCGTTTGCAAAAATTATCCATTAAAAGTGTTCCTTTTTGACATATTTTTTGTTTATCGATTCTAAATTAGTGAAGAAATTGTGTAATCGACTTTTTGCATTCTTTACAGAACCTCCACATTCTCTGCAGTTGGGGTTTTTTTAATAAAAATTTAATACTTTAATATTTTTTAGAATAATTAACTGTTATTCGGTTACTTTTAACTACACATGAGAGGCGGCATTTCCCAATTCATGTTACAACTTTTCTTGCAATGTTGCAGAAAAGTTGTAATATGAATAAGGAAATGTATTTAAATCCGATAAATAAAAAATAATGGTAATATAATGTTTTTAACACATTTTTTATAAGGAATTTAGTATAATCTTTTTATAAAATCAATAAGAACTGAGGAAGTATAAGGCGCTGAAAATAATCGACGTGGACATTCGATAAAAGAACATATATCAAATCAGAATGCTACAGATTTTTTTAGTGTCGGAATGATTAATGTTCGTGTGAAATACATATTAATAACAAAATTTATATTTATAGCAAAAATTATATTATTTATAATGAATTTTTGAAAACGCAATTCAAAATATGAACAGCAATTTTTAGCTTAACCCTAAATACAACAGAATGCACCAATTCTACTTACCTTCTAATCCCCTTTCTTGATTTTCTGAAAAGGATAGGATTTAATTTACCGCCTAATTAATGAGTCTGTTTTATAAATAAATTATAATAAATATAAAAAATACACCTTTTAAACATGAAAGTTAAACTGTATTAAGAATATAATTAAAAGAGAATTCTACTTAGAATATTTTTAGTTGCATCTCATTTATTTTTATTATTTTTATTTAACTCTCAAAGTTTCGTTTTTTTTTAATATTATCTTTTTAAAGTGTTAATTCGAACCTTTTTATTAAAAAAAAAAAACACTTTTGAGAACATTAATACTATAATTATTTATCAATAAAAATGATTAAATTTTCTAACAGATTATGACATTTTGCTTTTTATTACTACCCGAATGACGAATAACCCCTATTTCTTTTCTATTTTTCCAGTTCTCCACGAGGACATCGGTTGTCCCGAAGAATACGACGATCCCCTGGAAGATTCGGGCACCTTCCTTCCTTCCATCCTCTGAGAGGACATCCTACAGCGTGGATCTCAAACTACACGGAAACTAGTCGAGCTGGTCAATTTCCTTGGAGGAAGACTTCCTCTGCTTCTTCCGGGTGAGAGGAGGAAATTTTGCTTTCCTCTCCTCATACCCAACGAATTATTTAAAAAAGAGAGAAAGAAAATTATATGTGAATGGAACTCACTTCATTCTCGTGTACACTCAGAAGAGGCATATCGAATATTTTTGTCGAAGATTACTGCTTGGGTGAATGTATGAAATGAGAAAAAAAAATTGTGATTGAATTGCTTTGGATTGTCCTACTGGTGATAAAAAAGACAAACTTTTGGGTTGAAGTTAATGAGAATTTGTTTTTGAGTTTCTCTTGCCCTATATTTCCTAACATCCAAGAGTTAGATTAACGAAAAAAGCATTTGTGTATACCTTTCTCGTGATATTTATCGTTGTCCTTGTGTTGAAGATTTTTTTACAACTGTTGTATGCTGTTCCTTTGAAATGTTTCCACTATCTAGGTTTTCCCCTAATTAATTGAGAGTATAATAGTTACCAGAGCTTCACAGCTGCGTATTATTCGTGTAAAAAGATCTGAAAATTGAATATATATCTTTCAGAAATAACAATTATTGTTACTGTTTGCTTCAATATCCTGAGACGATCGCTTTTCGAAGATTCTATCTTATTAAGGTCATTGTCAAGTAATATTTATGTGGATATCTACTAATCATGAAAGTGACGAATTTCTGACAAAACCAGAATATTTTTGTCAAACATTTAGAATTCTTCTAAAAAGTAAGAATTAAAATAAAACTTTCCGACTAGCAAGAAAGAATATGTATTCTTAAAATCTGTTCGTAGAAGAAAAACATCAAAAGTATCAAAATCAGAAAATCAAATAATTAATTTTCCTAGGTAAAAGAATCGAATTAAAATATATTTGATAATGTTTATAAAATCATTCTTTTTTTTTCTTTGTAAACTGATTGAAACCTTTCAATAAACTGCATGCATGGTACTAATTTTTTTAGAAGTTCGTAAACAATTAATTCATTTCGTAATTCGTGTTGTAAAAAATGTATTCGTGATTTTTTAAAATTTGTTTATTGAAAAATTTCCATTAAAAGCATAATAGCAGGGTAAATTTCAATTTTTTTAAAAGTTTTGTAGACAAAGTTTGTAACAAAAACAAATTAATAATTTGTTTTTGTTCTATTTCTAAATACATATTGTGGAATTTAAAAAAGTTATTCTTAAAGAACTTTCAGTCAAATTATGGCATTATGGAAAACATGGAATAAAGTTTCATTATCGGCTATCCAGTTCGAAAAAGTTGATTTGATAAAAGTTGCGAAGCTCTGGTCCGAAGAAAACAAAGAGAGCACTTTTTTATGTAGAGTATTTTATCTTTACTTCAAGAAAATAATCTTAATAGAGATATTTTCATTCTCTTTTTTCGTGTATGCCCCGTAAAACACTAAATGTTTTTGTCGCTTCGGTATTTATTGCAAAATATGCACTAAGGTTAGAAGCTTTCACTTACTTAATTACGTTCATGTGCATTACAAGCATATAACTAAGAAAACGAAATTGTTCAATTTCTCATTTTAATTTATTGTGAAGCTTTCTTTTAAGAAAGTTTTCTGTTTTTAACCATCTCATGCATTAATTTTTTAACTTGTTTATCGAAAGATAAGGGAGAAAATAAAATTCATTGATATCAATATTCTTTTAAATCACTCTGTATTTTCATTAAAATCTTATAGGAAAAAATTTATGCTATATATTTCAAAAGAGCTTTTTTATAGCATTTTTTCATAGTAACAAAGCAGCCATATACTATTATGAAATTACCAAAAAATCTGTTGCTTCTATAAGTTGTAACAATATTTAAAACTATACAGCCAAATTAATAAATATTATTTCAATCATAGAAAAAAACTAAAGGAAATTCGAACCACTAGATCGAAATCTTAAGCTACTTATAATTTTAAAATCACTTAAAAGAATAGAAGTCACAGAAAATATTAAATGCTCTTCAAAGTTTGGTTTTTCAAATTTCGTTTATCAAAATAGAAAATACAGGAAGAAAGAAAAACAGTGCCCTCAGACTTTTATTAGAATAACAATTTATACCAATAAATAATTATAATATCACAAAAGTAGGCAGAAATAAGTTTTTATAAATTGTAAAATCATTCACTTGTTTGAAAGATTTATGGGGGTAAATCATTCGAATTATTCAAATTTTTTTTCAGTGCCTGGCATTTTTAATACAAGAATATACCAAATATTTCCACCATTTCATTTTCTTAACTACTACGAACTTGTAATTCTGAAACTCCTAGTATCTAGGAGGTTTTTGATATTCTATTTATGGTAATTATAAATAAAATAATTGCTTAATTATTACGGTAAAAAGATAGTGCATATCTTCATCGAAGATCTTTATGCATGAGGAGGTTAAATATGCGCAAGTGAACTTTTTTGCTGTTCGTCTGTTTACATAGCACGCATCTGCATGCAAACGATTATTGAAAACACCTGGCCGATTTCCAGTTTATTAGAATTGGGCACATATCAGTGTGAAATATATCATCAAAACAGACTGTAGTTGTTGTTATGGGTTAAAAAATCTTATATTTATGCTTGATCGATCAAAAAAAATGAATAAACTCTAGACGTGTTGCCATAAGCATGAAAGCACAAAGCTATTTTAATATTCAGTGGAGTTTTGATTGTTCATGCTTGTTAACTGATCATAAATCGGAAAGGAAAAAAAGAAATGTGAGTGCCAAATCGTTTAAAAATGAAATTATTCAAAGTTTAAAGTGGCTAAATAAATCGAAATTTCTTTAAAATACTTAATTTGTAGGAATGTTTATTATATTAAGTATCAACGGAAAAGTTTGCTTTCTTATACAGAAACATAATTTAAGAAAAGTTATTTGTAATTTAATTCTATAAAAAACATAACTGTTTCATAATGTAGGTATTATGCTTTATATATTTATACTAATTTGTTCTATTTACAAATTGAGAAATTTATTCATCAAATCTGCTAAGAACAATTTTTTTTTTGCCATGTATTATTCATGATTGTTATTTTTTATTTATTATGAAAGAATATAATAACGAAATTCTCATAAATTGAACGCTTTTATTTATATCGAAAAGATCATTGTAATTCTCAAAATATTTTTTGTCTTAACTGCTTTTTCGTTGCTACAAAAAAAATGCACTCATGGAAAAAATATCATCCAATCCCTTAAGCTGCAGATAATCTTTTTTAAAAAAAATAATTCGTATTTATTCTAGACATCCCTATTTTCTGAGGATTTTTCGAATAAGATTTGTTCCACAATAATTGCTACTTATTTGAACCAAGTCCCTTTGTACATTTGAAAAATTGAAAGGAGCTTACATGAAATAACCCAGGATGTTGGATAATCAAAACTCTCCTGCATCATTGTAATTTGCTGCAAGAATTCCTCAATGAGATAAAATGTTGAAAAAAAATGTTTATATGCTATATTTAATTTAAATATCACAATATGTAGCAAAATGTCCAATGCAATAACCCAAACTTTTTAAGTAGTTTGAAAAAGGAAATGATTTGATTTAACAAATAAAACATCTCATATTTTATTAATCTTTCGAAAATTCTGTCATTATTTATACTCGGGATTTTCAATAGTTTATATTGAAAACATTACTTTGTTTTTTATTTATAAAAACTTGTTTTATATAAATAAATTACTTAATCGAATTTCAAATATATTTTAAGATATCAATCGCATGCATTAGAGCAACGAATTATTCTATGTATTAGCAATACTCATTCAATACGATCAAAATTTATTTTTTAACTTTAGGAATAAGCAGTAATTGAGTATTCCTATTCACTAATTGCTATTCATTACAGTAGTTAATTTGTTTAATTTACTATCTGTAATATTTCTGACTTTCTTCTCTAGTTATTTTTACATCAATCATCAAATATCGTTTAAATCATCGATGCCGTTTAATTTAAAAAAAAAAAAGAACCATCAATAGGTCGAAGGCAAACTTTTTCTATAATAGTGCATGAGTAAAACCATGTAAAGTAAACGAATTTAGAATTTTTGTAATAAAAACCAAACCGTTTTTGCTAGCAATTTTAGGGGAGGGGGGAATTAATTAAATTGTGAATATTCGAACCCATACCGGGGGGGGGGGGGGGGAATGAATTGTGATTAATTCAAAATGTTTTTTTGAACACTTCCTTGTCACTGTACGTAAATCAGCACGCGTATTTATACATGTAATATATGAATATATTGATGAGGGGTGCTGTAATGAATCTTTCAAAATAAAGTAGTTTTTAAATTACGTCCTTTTTGTTCATTATTTATTTTATGTGCATTCATGACACAAACACTTTTTAAATAATGTCCTCACAATCTATGCATTGCGATTAATGTAATTAATATATATTATTATTAAGTAGTCGCCTCAAGCGACCAGTTGATCCTGCAAAAACACTATGTTTTTTCTGCTGAATTGTTTAGATGTCATTTGATGCCCACGATTATACCAAATTACTTGCTATTAATGAAATTCTCTTTTAATTATTTTATTTCAGTTCTATTTACTGTGTACATGAACCTTTCTAATGAGAACAGTCCCATAATATGGTAGAGCTATGAAAAAGTAATGCATCTAATATTCGATGTGTCTAAATTCTCGATACTTTATTTTTTAATTTTTCTTATAGATTTCGTATGAAAGACACGGATAGACATATGAAATAATTTTTCTTCAGTCTTCAAAAAAGAAAGGAAAATATCTCATGAAAAATATTTGATGAAACAAGAAAAATCGACTGAATTTCGAAGCAGCAATATAATCTTATATTACAAATTTGGTATTAAAAATATTTTTGAAAGATGACAAAAATCTCTACGATTTTTAAATTAGCATAATTACAAAAAAAACAGTTTTTAATACTCTAATTCAAATAATATTTTTTAAGTTATCACGGAAAAAATTCTGAAAA
Source organism: Argiope argentata (assembly GCA_026289955.1). Lineage (NCBI taxonomy): Eukaryota > Metazoa > Arthropoda > Arachnida > Araneae > Araneidae > Argiope > Argiope argentata. Next base: position 1,982,511 of record JAOUZG010026507.1, on the reverse strand, counting down.
ATTCACAACCTATGAACTATCATGGAAAAACAAAATTCTGCAAACTTTTTAATTGTAATTCTAAATCAAATTTAAAAAACATTCTTTTGATTAACATAGTTTTCGACTTTCCAGGTAAGATGTACAAAATTTAACTTGAAGTAAAACTTCCGCCTCGTAGGGCGCATATATCTACACATTTATCACTATTATTAAGATAAATTGATAACAAGGAAAAAAAGATTAATTGGTATATTATATTGGCCAGTTACTATTAATACTAGCAGCTTCTTGCTGATAATAACCGATCAAAGTAATTTATGGATTAAGTAATTTTATACAAAAAAAAAAAATCTTTTATTGCCCAAGACATACTGTTTATTTCAGAATTCTGAATTCTTTTATTCAGAATTCGACCACTTTTTGACGCATCTCTTCAAGGGGAGAGACGCGGGGAGATGAGAGCATTTCTGGAATTTTTCAACCTTTTAGATATTCATTTAGAATAGTTCAATTTTATATCAACAGCATGTAAATATCAAATCGTTTCTGATCGTATTATTTTAATTCAGCTTGCGAGTAATTAAGTTTATTTTATTGTTAAATGTTAATATACCATCCTTTCATATTTCCACAAATTAAACCCATCTTCAAATATGCACATAAGTGCGGGGGTTTTTAGAATCAATTATCAAACAATACAAAAAGATGAATGCTTGTGTATGACGTTAAACATAAATCTACACCTTTTGACCGATTTTGATTTAAAAAAATTTGACCTATATGCTCTGAAGAAAATTTCTTTTCTTTTTTTTTTTCCAAAATTTTTATTTGGGTTCTTCTATTCTTTAAAATACTATGAAGAGCACAAATATGTCTAAAAATAAATATCTGAGAACTTGTAGACAGCCTTAATTTTTATGCAAAAATGTTATTAGGAGAAAACAACAACATTTTTTCAGAAAAATTGTCATTTCAAAAGCCACTAAAAGTGAATACTGTATGACATTATGGAATAGTGATTCATTACATTTATTTAAGCCATAAATGTTCAATATGGTTTCCACTAAACAATATAGAAAAAGTTGGGCAAATCAAATTTTTGCTGCAGGTGATATGAGCAGTATCCTGAATAGATTCCACTAATGATTTGCCAAAAATTTTTAATTTCCACAAGTATACATGGAAAGACTGTCACACAAAAGACTTTAAATAATCCTACAGTCAATCTACTGGAGCCAAGTTTGGTAATAAAAGTTGCCACTTGACAGTAAAGACTTCACTTACCTCTCAGTCTTCATCAAATGCGCTTAACAGACGATTTTACTGAACTGCAAAATGGGATAAGAATCCATTCTGCCTCAAGGTTCTGTACATCAGTGTTTCCAATGAAACACTCGAATATATATTGTCAACAAATATTAGAAAAAACTTTCAGTGTTGTCAAAGATTTCTCTCCCAATGTTGAACCTTTCATCATTGCTTAGTAATTTTGCAAAGAAAATTGACAATGGATTAATAGTGATAACCCTATCCGAAATTGCTGTATGGTTATACAGGAAAATTTCATTTTGTGGAGTTGTGCCAGATTTTGCATTATTTGTATAAATTGTATCAATGTTAGAAATTACAACTAAAAAGAATCTAATTCCTTTTAAAATATCCAACAACATAATCACAATGTTTTCATATTAAAACATTAAAAAATAATGTAGATAAGGTAAAATGTCTTGGCTAAAAGTTTTGTTACAAATTGTTTCTGATAATACCTCCGTCCCTCTTATTTCACTTTTTATTATTATTTAATAATAAGGCTTTAAATACTTTTATTATTATACAAATTTCATATCTAGTAGAATTTAGTCAGAATTGTTGATACTTAAATTTATTAAAATATTTTATTATTAAAATATTTAAAATTATTAAATAAATTTATTAAAATATTCAAAGAGCAAAATGCGGAAGAAAAAGTTTAATACTAAGCTACATTCTAAGCAACTACAATTTTATTTATTTTTGCATTCCATCTTTATTAAAATGGTGATCAACTTTATTTGAAATGTAGAGTTTAAGCAGAACCCTATTCCCACAAATTAATGTGCAATAATTATTAGCAATATCAAACAAAAATCAATGTTTCACAATTTATATATATCCATTACAACTTTCAAAAATTTCATGTTTTATAGAACTTAGGAATAATTAAATCATTTATGTTGTTTTTTGAAAAAACTATATGAACTTTATAAACAGGAAAAGTGGGATGCACTTTTCCCCAAGTAAATTTTTCAAAATATTTAATTTGCCCAGAAATTTCAAATTCAAATTATATAAGTGTGTTTTCCAATTCAAAACAAATTTTAACATGATTGGATTAAGATTTAGTATGCACATCCATTGTAGATACAAAAAATAGAATGTTCAGATATTAAATGAAACAAAAAATAAGAGTAAAAAAACCATTCTATTCTTTAAAAACATATACAAAATATGGATTAAAAATACACTCAAAATCAATATTTGGCATAATTTCAATACAATACAACAAAAGCTCACAATTTTAGAACATATGATACAAAAATAAGCTCATATCTTGAGCACATGCGATACAAAAATAAGCTCGCAGTTTGAGCTCACATAATACAAAAATGAGATTCCAGTTTCAACATATGATTAAAAAAAAAAAAAAAAACCTGAAAATTACAATTTTAGTGACAGAATATGTAATGCATACATGCATTTCTTTTCTTTGAATATACACAATAAAATAGAAAAACAAATGCAAAAATATCTTTATATACAAAAAAAACTGACTAAAATTGTTATAATATTTTGATAATTCTAAAAATATATGGAAAACTAGCTATATACTGTCAATAGATATTTAGGGAACACATTACCTGAAAATCGGTCACATTATTAAATTTTATTTTATAAATTAATTTTATTCATTTTTTATTTCTACTCATTGAGTCAACGTTTTGAATTTTTTGGCATTTAGGTTTAAAATTTTTTGGCATTTATTTACAACTAAACATTTTTAGCAATCCCTTTACTTGACAAAAATACTGTTTTTAATTATATTAAAACAGACTAACATTAATGAATTCCTGAAGTAAATATTATATATATATATATATATATATATATATATATATATATATATATATATAGGTGATTTAAATGATAATGTTAGGTGATAATGTTAAAATATCTAATCAAAATATTTCAATAATGTTTTTAAAAAGTTTTTTAAAAGTTAAATATGAAATGTGTCCCCATAAGACACCATTGATCAGTATTTCTATTGCCTGTTCCTATTATATTTTTGAGGATGTTTGTAGTTTGGTCTGGCATTCCTTCTGGATTTTTGTAATCTCCTCTGAGAATTAACATAATCTACTAAAGGATCAAATGTTCTTGAAGGAGCAATACAATCTGCAATACAAACAATGAAATGTATAGACATATTTTAAAATTTAACCTAAATGCATATTACAATAAAAAGATTCATATGATTAAATATAATTTTAGAAAAAAATAAATAATGAAAAGCTATAGCATTATATACTAAACACAATTATAAAAAAATTAAGCCAATTGGATCCCTCTGTCAAATTAGTGCACATAATTTTTATATCCTTTTTATTATATAAATAAATAATATTAATTATTACTTTTGCTACTGAAATTTATAAATGAGAAATAAATTTTATGAATGGATAATATGGAAATAAGCAATTAAAACTTTTTTCGGAATCGAATTCTATATAAAAGGCATTTAAAGAGTTCATTTGAAATCAATGATTTAACTACAAAAATAAAATTATTAGTATTAAAATTTTAACTATAGTCAATTTTGTCTCGGAGCTTAGAAAGGTCAAATTTTATGAAAAACCTTTTTTCTTAAATTATAAAAAGGAAAAGAAAAAAAAGTTATATTGTTTTCAAACTCATGAAAGTCATTTCATTGAATTAGTGCTCCTAATAATACGTAATAGAAATCAACATTAATACTAAGAAAATACTCCCGAATATACGTTGAGGGAGAACTTTGTAAATATATTATTAACTAAAACATTGTGCAAAAATTAATTTGCTGTTTGTTCTGTTGTAACGTGAAATTGTATTTTTTAAGATATTGAAAATCAGCACTGCAAAAATTATAACATTTTTAAATTAAATTACCTTTTTTTCACAATAAAAAATTAGAAACTTAAGCAAAATTTAAAAAAAACACCTTTAATGGGGAAAAAAGGATTAAAAGAAGAAAAAAATATTATTAAATTATAAAGAATTATTATTTTCTCTCTTTTGTAAATTTTATTCCCATGCAAGTTTTTAGAAAGTCTAAAAGCCTATTATTAATTTTATTTAAGTTTTATCAGGCATTTATTTAGTCACTTTTTATTTTTACTATTAATTTGGTACAAGAAGTACAAAAACTAATTCTGTTATAGATTTCAAATCTCTGAATCATATTCAGACGTTCAGTACAAAACCAGGAATATGAGCACAATACTGAAAACTTTCTTTCAACATCAGCTTCAAAGCAATTGATTCCTAACAGCAGATTTCACATGCATTTGTAACATTTAAAAAGAAATATGTTTTCAATTATGATTTTTTAAAAAAATTATTTCCTTATCATTATTTAGGTTGGGTAAGACAACAAAAACTAACAATTCTTGCATTCAATTCATAAACATTCAAAAGTTGCTTTTATCAAAAAAAAAAAAAAAAATTACAAAAATATGTAATTTTAATATTATCACAGTGAAATCTAATATTGATGCAAAGAAAAAAAAACAGTGACACTAAAAATCTTCTATCTCAACTCAAAAACAATATATAAATATATGTAATATATTTAACCAATGATCATAAATATAATACATTAAAAATATACCTTCATCCAGTTTAGATGTTTCTGTATTTTTCTTCTGAAGGCTTTCCAAGAACTCCAGATAGTCAGGATCTAAAAAAAAAAGTAAAATGCAGTGAAATTATTAGAAAAGTAATATTTTATTAATTATAAAATACCTCAAGAGAATATCTCAACAAAATTACTAGTAGCCAAATAACAATAGCAAACAATCTAGGCAATCAGATTTGATTAGTCAGTAGTTTTACAGTTCAGCTCCATATCACAAGGAATCAAATATTTATTATTTTATTTTTTTAACTTAGAAATATAATTTAGGTTGAAAAATTTCCTGTTAATGAAGATGAAAATATCAATTTCTATAATAATCACATTTTAAATGAAGAATGTTCCTTTTTTGAGAAACCCAGTAACAATTTTCAATAAATATGTGTTGTAGCATTGAATCTCATTTTGTACAACAGTATAGTAAAAGATAACTGATTGAATCTTTAATGTTTCACAGGTTTCTACAAATGTAATTTAAACTAAATAGCGCTTCTCCTCACCACATATAAGCCGTAACACAATGGTTGGATGATGAATTCCTCGACAGAGATTAGCTCACAAGAATTTGTTGAATTTCTTTTTTATCCCCTTTGATGCCTGCAGATTTTTATAAGGATTGTTCGGTTTTTATATATAAAATATCTCCTGTAGATACTGCAGATCTTTACTGATAAAACTCTGTCTTCATGTCATAGGTAAAGAATTCAATTACATATATCTAAGAATGGTTAAAAGAAACAAAGTCGAATGAATACATAATGTTTCTGCCCATTTATTACCTTTGTTATAAGTACTAGCTCAACTACTAATCTGGAATATGGTAATATAGTCAATTTTTCTTGTAACATCTTAGTAAATTTCGTAGATAAAAAATTCAAATTATGTGCTTATAGATAAATGTAAAAACATTTCACTTACTGATTTTTTTTTTTTTCAATGTGATGCAAAATTTAATTTTTGTAACTGTTTTTTGTCACTCGCTACAGAAACCAAATTATTTTTTTATATTAAGTATCTTATTTGATAAAGTCTTGCAGTATTTTGCAGTAAAGTATTTTTATATTAAGTCTTGTAAATGTGTAAGTGAAATAGTTAATATTTGATTTCAGCTTTTTCAATATTTATTACTCAAAACTTTTTATATAGATTGAAATATTAAATATTTATATACATCAATAAAAAATGATAAATTATTAAAAATCTAATCTTTGAAGTTGGAAAAATAACAAGGAAAATTTTTAAGCTTTTATTGGTTAAGGATTCACTCAAATATTAATCCATGGCTCATCTTTTTAAAATTTGATCTTTTTTTTTTAATGAAACAGATCGTCTATGATGGATTTGAAAATTATGTGCATAATCAAATATATCAACTAACTTCATATATTATAAAAACATGGATTGCTATTATTTTATAATGCACACATCAAACCACCGACAAAATCTCATATTTATTATACACTTACCATTATCAATAGTTCCACAAATGTAATCATTAGAGGAAGGTCTTTTTGGAACTTGAACAGATGGAGCAAATTCAACAGCAGCCTTAGACTTTGTCCCTATAATTAGAAGCAATACATTAATAATAATTATAACAATAAAAATTTAACATTAATAACAAATATGTCAAAAGAACTACCTTTGCTATTTTCAAAGAAGTGGCCATTGTATTGTTTCAAAAATGCCAATGCATTCTCCTTGCTGACAAAGTTGATGTATGCTGTGGCATACACATTTTCATTGAATCTATATCATAAAAAGGCAAATTAGAGCTAAATCACTTTATATATATTTATAAATATTCAAAAGTGTATGAAGTTTCACAGATTAAACTCAATTAAGTCACTTATAATTAAAAACCCTAACTTATAATTAGTCTACAAATGAAAAATAAAAATCAAATTATGAAAAATGTCTTACTATTGCGAAAAGAAAAACATAAAATATTGTGATGCTTCTATAATATTTAAGGCATCAATACTATATATTATGTTGTTGCTTGAATAGAAAAAATTGTTAAAATTAAGATACTTTTTATAAATATGATATATTTAATTATTATTTCTATCACTTTCTGTTAAAGTAATAAAACTTTTTTTAGCAGTGTATGAAATTTTATAGCTTTTGTAATTTCACAAGAAATTTCGTTTCAAGAATAGAAACATGTATCAATGACATTTAATTTGTATAAGTATTACCTGTAAATTCTTGATACTAATTTTGAAACTAACACATCAAAAGGTTAAAAAACAAAAAATAATTAAAATATAATTTTTTAAAAATTAAGATTACTATAAATAATGAAACCATCTCAATTTGTAATAATGTTTAGGTTTTTAAGGAAAAAATTTAAAATAAGAAAATCACTTCCAATAATATCAAAAAACAGACGAAGTTATGAATAAAATTATTTGATACTGTTTCCTTTGAGTAATACTTTTTGTACTACTACAATGAAATTGTTTTATCTGCTTAAAACTTTTTATCTAGGATTAAATTGATGTATCTCTTTATATAAAAACTATTTCCTTTTCTTTAAAAATAAACTTCATATTTTTATGCATCAACACAAGTTTTTAAAAGAAATACCAGCCGCTTATTCTTGCATTCCTAATTATTCGTAGTTTTAAAAGGATAATAGGCTATATTTGTATTCCATGGTTTCATAGATTTTACAAAAACATTAACATTTTAACACTATTGCACAGATTTTCTTAAAAGCCTCACAGTAGTACCTTCAACAGTTTCAATCAAATGGAGCAAGGCGTTCCACAAAGCATGAGCAACAACATGAATGTCGCATTAGCTAAAAGAGATTATAAATGAAACTATGATTCTTTAGATACAATCTTAAATATATATATATGATCATCTTATTAACATGATCAAGAATGAAAATTACTTACTCCTTGCTTGCCTCTACAAAATATTTGTAGTCATGAGCAGGCAAGGGAGACACCATCTGGAAGAAAGATTCTCCTGTCATTCCAGGTGGCAAATAGCGAATTACCACCTAAAAAATAAATCAATTGTTAGTTTGCAAAGAAAATATTCATGAAATTGATCATACATAAAATTAATATTCAAGATAGGAAATTTATAAATACCTTTGTTGATGGGAGAATATCATCATCTTCCTCACTTTCAGATGTATCCTCAATTATTTGAGGATCATAATTTCTTTTCTTGATTGACTGCCATACATTTCTAGGAATCTAAAAATAAAAATCAATTAATTTCCAAAAATATTATAAATTTAAACTTATTTTTATATCATAATAGTCTTTAATAGCAATATGGTTTTTCATCACATAAATACACAGTATTAATTTAGTTACGTAACTTTTTTACATATTGTAATCTGAAAGTATTATCGACTATAAAAGACTAAGAAAAATATTTTAAAAAATATAAATTGCAGAAAACATTTTTCAGCTAAATTTTAATACATAAATAATATGAAAACATGAATGCTTGTGATCTGATGATATGCAGAAACATCATCGCACCAAGTTGATGCATGAAGTCAAAACAGCTATATGACATTCAATACGGTCCTTATTCAGATATCTAAATTTATATTTAGATATCTAAAGGAACTACTTTTCTAAATAGTCATACGGCATAATTAGTACTTTTCTTTTCATTTAGTGCCTGTACCATTAGAATTCTAGTGTTATTATTTGATAGCATGGAAAATATAATCAAATGTTTCTAACAATTTTGAAAAATATTTGTGAAATCAGTTTGGCAGAAGTTTTATTACCCAATTCAAAATTTTAGTTAATCAAAATATTTTAGAAGTATTTTTGAGGCAAATAAATTTGAAAGTATTTTATTTCCATTCTGTGATTTATTAAAATTATTGATCTTTGATACTATGTGGAAGGACTATTAACATTGCTGCATTAAACATATATAATTTGAGTTTACTGCATATATTTAAGGTCCTTTTTAATCTATGCATGATTCTGAGCAAATGATTAATCTTTATTAAATCTTGTTACATATATCTCTTTTCATTTGCTCCAATCAATTTCTCTAATGTAGCTGCAAGATATGAAAATAAATAAATACTAATCTGTTAGCTATTACTTTGATGTAAAGTGATTAATGAAGATTTTTTATTTTAGTAATTCATACCCTTCTGAATCGTGATACAGTGAGTATGGCTCAAAATTCAGACATGCACGGAACTGCCAAGTAGCTAAAATGTCACCTGTTTATTTTCTTCCCTTTTTCTCAGCAGGATCATAAGATGGTCTAAGGTGGGTGCTTCCGTTCTGACTGTCACTGTTGATTAGTGTCTTTAGAAAGCATTTGAAGGTACATGCTTAATTTAACACAATGATTTCTGCTACTAAAATCTGTACTAAATCTACTGCTACTAATTTCTGTTACTAAAATCTTTTGCTAAAGTGCCCATACATAGATACACATGAAAAAGACAGATACAAGTGGTGGTGAAGATGTTGAATTTGAAACTTGAAACTCTATTCAAGAAGAAAAAATTTCTATTTCTTTCTAATCTCAGAAAGGTAACTATTATTTGGAATAACTATCTGTCAATATCTTTTTTTTAGTATTAAGTGATAAATGCTCAAACTAAGCAGAAATCCTATTCAGCTCTAAAAATGCATTTCTCACAAAATAAAATTAATTATTGTGAAATGACTCACATAACAATTTTAGCTGTCAGAAAGGGGATCTCATATTTGGAATATTATTCATACACAAATTAAGGGGATAGTTAGGGAAAGTAAAACAAATACAATTCATTATATTCCTTTATCATTTGAATTTAAACATAGGTTTACAATTTTGTAGTTTCTTAAGTGGATTAAGGACAATTCATTATATTCCTTTATCATTTGAATTAAAATCGGACATTTTGTACATAGTACTCATATTTTGTTATTTAGAAGCTATTGTAGGTATGCAGTCATTTGGAAAGAGAGTTTCTGATTTGAATAGTTTTGGCAATATAACTGCAAAATTTTAAATGGTATACATTAATCAGAAAAATGTTTTTCTTTCTTTTTTCTATCGATTATTATTTGCCCTGTGTAACTATTCTGCCATTTTAAATTATTTAATGTTAGTAGATGTTCAAAATGTATATTGTTAATGTAGTTATTTCATAGATATGGATCTGCTTATATTTTAATAAGTTTTCAACATTAAAGTATTATTCTCTTTAAATTTTAATAAATAAATACTAGCAATTACCGTGAAAATTAAACATTTTGCAAATTTATAAGAAATATATATTTAAAAATTTTATATACTTACAGTTAGTTATTTATACAAAAAAGTCTTAAAATTAAAAAAAGAGAGAGAGGAAGAGTAATAACTCTTTAATGATTAAATTTTCTGAAGCATTAATGATCATAATGAGTATGCAAATATGCTATTTCAATTCCATGCTTCAACATCCAATAAGTCTTTCCATAATTTAAAAATTGTAATCAAACACAGAGGCCATGAAAATATAGGTGGAATTATGATTTGTTATTAAAGCGGTATACAACCCCTTATTCTTCAGCAGTAAATTCACTAAACTACTACGAAAACTCTTCCCTCCTTGCAAATGAACTATTGACCACAAAAAAGCTGAAGGAAATGATTATCTTTTGTCACTTATACTTTCGGCCACATTAAATTTGAAAAGAGCTGCATTTGAAAGAACAAAGGAATTCAGAATGTTAAGAAATAACTCCATATTATTTAGCTAATTAAATAAATATTATTTATTAGAAATAATATAACAAATGGACTGCTGTAAAAACTTTTACTTTAAAATAAACTGATTTACAAATATCAATTCAGCTCTTCATCAAATTGGAGAGAAATTCGACAAAAAACAGTAATTTCTTCTCTATGGTAACCTTAAACCTTATCTCTTAACTTTCACCTCTTATTTTAAATTTCATTAACTGCATACTGCTTAATTTACTTGGATCAATCAACTTGCTGTTAGCTCCACCATTTTTCAGGTGGTTTGGTTGTAGTTTTCTATTTTACTCAATTTTGATACTTTTATTTTTCTATTTTTCCTCACAGATATGACATATGTTAATGTACCAATTAAGGACGTTGCTGTAAAATTTAAAAATGAATCATAGAATAAACAGTTTGGATTTAAGGTCCCAATGGTATCAGACAATAAACCATAGTATATTTTTGGAAATCTGGGAATTACTACCATTTTATTACAGAGTTGAGGCATTATCTAAATATATAAAAATCAAAGTCCTGAGATAATATATATATATAGCAACGCACAACCAATACCGCTGAGGCCTCAGGCTTGAAATTTGGCAGGCAATCCACATGATTACGAAAATACCCACTAAGAAAGGATTTTTCAAAATATCAATTAGTTCATGAGAAATTAATTAAAACCCCTTAATTTCTGTGAAATTATAACCTGTAATGTTACTTTCTGAGTGAAACACAGCCTTTTCAGAGCAGTTATCACTGATGCGTACCATTTCGCCCGGTAAAACCGTGTTTTAAAAATTGCCATCATTACACTTCTGTTCAACTTGTACTCAATATTGCAGTGGAATCTGATAGAATTTCTATTGTAGACCCCGGAGGTATAATTTATTTTACGGAAATATTGATGCAAAAATTAAATATCAATTTTTTTTAAAAAAAAGAAGTTATTTTGACGGGTCTATTTCTTGAACGGTCCCGTAAAATAGACGTTGAGCTGGAAAAATACAGAAAATATGTTTCCTGAAAGACACTACGATGTAGTGTACTGCAATAAAATTTAAAAAATTGAATTTCTAAAATTGAATTTTATGCAAATTTTTTAATGAAGAGGAAAAATTTCACTTTAATATTTAATTACACCAACACTTTTTAAGATAACTTAATCAAAAAATTTTTTACATAAAATTGGATAAATTTTTCAAAATTGTGTGAAAGATTGTCAAAATCTGAAAAAAAATGCATATATCATATATTGACTTTTCCTCTTCAACATTAGAAATTTAATCGGCTCAGCTTTACTGTACGGTCACCCTTGGCGACTTTTTCAAAAGTTGGCGATAAATAATTTTTTTTGGCAACCTTGGCGATAAATAATTTTTTTTTGGCAACCTGCCGAAAACTGGAATTTCCCCATTTCGAACTTCGGTGATATATGGTGAAGTTGATTTTGTCTTAGCTCCCACGTTCTTTGAATTTTATTGTGATGGCTGCATGGGAAGAATGATGTTATGTGGTATGATGAGCATGTGAATTTAAGGTATTTGTGTGGATTGGATGAAAGGAAAGAGACGTTTGATTTTTGTATGAAAGCGGGGTTGATTGCGAATAGGTATGAATGTCCGAAATGTAATAAAGATATGAAATTGGTTGCAAGGAAAGATGTTAGTGATGGTTATGAATGGAGGTGTAAATCTAAGGTGAAAGGAGAGGAGTGTTCTAATTTTTTGATGCTAATATGCCTTACATTTCTTATTTCCTAACATAACCCATAAAAGCTTTGCACTTTTATTTTGTTACAATCCAGAAGTTCGTTATTCCTCTCCGAAACTTTTCAGCCATTTTCTATGCTCTGTTTTCATTGGTTCTTGCTTCAAAGTCGCCAGAATGGCGACTTTTGGCGGGATTTTGAAAAAGTCGCCAAGGGTGACCGTACAGTAAAGTTCTACCATTTAATCCATATATAAATAAAAATAAGACTAAACTTTTAAAAATATAATTTGGCATTGCTTTGGCACACCCTGATCAATTTTGAAAACAATCCAGCAAAAATTACGCGTCTTATGAATTCATTTCAGGTTTACCACCTCGCATACTTCACTTGAAAGCTGGGACACCAGTAATGCTACTACGAAACCTTTGTCCACCAAACTTATGCAATGGCACCAGACTACAAGTGATTAGACTTAAAAGTATGTAACCGAAGCTACGATAATGTGCTCGAGGAGAGTTGGTTTTAATACCTCGCTTTCCAGTAATTCCGTCGGACTATCCTTTTGAATTTAGAAGAGTGCAGTTTCCTGTAAAAGTTTGCTTTGCAATAACCATTAATAAGTCGCAAGGATAGACATAAAAAGTAGCAGGGATCGATTTAAGAGAAGATTGTTTTTCACACAGCCAATTTTATGTAGCTTGCTCCAGAGTCAGTTCATCAAGCGACTTAATACTTTTAGCACCAGAACCCCCCCCCCCAAAAAAAATTGCAGACAAAGAAGTTCTTGCTTAAACATAGGTATAATAATAAAATGTGGATGGCCTGTGTTTGCAAAGAAAATCAATACTTTAAAAGGATCATTAAGGACAAGGGTATATATTTTATATATATATATATATATCCTAAATGTTTAAAGAACAATGGAAGGAGGGGGACAATCCTCTGAATTAAGCCTCACAGGGCATCAAAAGTCTGGGTTAAGAATTACAACACAAACAAACAGGCATCATTGGTGACTTATAGGGGAAAAAATGGTACCAATAGGCTGTACATGGGAGCTGCTGCAAAATGTATAAAAAGATAATTTTCTTAATAAAAAAAGTCAATATTAATACAAACATAATGATTCTAAAATCCATTTTTATTTGTATAGTAAATTAAATAAGACATAGTAGCTAATCTATTACATATAAATGAAGACCAGAATTCAATTACTGATATTTTATTTCTTTAAATAAGATATAGATATACTTATATAAGTTTCATTAAAATGAAAACTTTTGATTTTTCTGTAATATGCTCTTGCACAATAATTTCAAAAATTATCACTAATACAGATTATCAAGATTTTCCTAAATTTGAAACATTTGTAAAGTTATTTTCAAGTCCATATCACCAAACTTTTGGTAATCATATTTCTATCATTATTCAGAATATATATTCAAAACATTTGTTTTCAATATAAAAAAGCTGATTAATATTAAATTAATAATAATTACCTTTTTTAAATAAAGAAATTCTACATCGTCTTCACTGTCTGAAGATTCTTCACAGAAATAATTACAAAAAAATTCGTCTGCCATTTTCCAAAGTAAGCTGGGGGAAAAAATAAACCCTGTATAATATATTCTAAACAAGCTATTAATTTTATCTGTAACAAGAAAAAATTGACTTATTTCCTAATATCCCACACACCTTACATCAAATTTTATTTAAACATCAGATAATAATGTAACATTGAAAAGGAAAGATTTGAAACTCTTTCATATACTTCTTATATTACGAACTCCTCCTAATAATTTTATACAAATATCTAAAGAAATTCTGTTTCTACTGTTGCTTACAACGGCAGAAAGAATGAAATCATTCTTGAATATAACTACTGTTAACACTAGTTCCTTCAAACATGCAAAGCGTAAATTTCTCATGAAAAGTGGTCTGTAGATAAAAATAAATGGAATTAAAATGAATCCCAACATTTTAATTTGTGTTATTAGTACCACCAACAACTAATATCAACAGAAATGAAAATATGCGCAATAGATTGAACTTAGAAATTAATTCAATCAATGAAATTAGAAATTTAAATACTAAAATCCTAACTGCAGAATTAACTACAACTAAACGTAAAAGTAAATAAAGAATATTATTTTAATAAAATATCTAAAGAATGTTTCAAATCAATTCAAATTATAATTACCTAAGCACAATTTTCTATAGCAAGGATTCAAACAAACCCGCCACGTGAAGCTCCAATAACAAATGCACGATGGTTTGTTTTTAGAGTTGAGTTGTTCTGAATGTACTTCTTTTATCATTATTATATTTTCTTGGGCTTGGGAATGGTAAAGTATGAAAATACATTTCAATCATTGTGAAGAAATATTATTATGAAAGACGTCAAAATACACGCGTTTGTGTCGCGTTCAAAAAAAATTTGTAGTAAATCCAGACTGTTTTGTTTATAGCTACAGATTTGATACTTTAGATGATCCTATGGTCGAAAACAATAGAAAGAAGTTGAAAATCATTAAAAATGCATGGGGTCCAAAGGCATTTCCCCTCTCATGTAGGGATGACGAATTTTTTACGAGCAAATATTACGCAACCAATATCAAAAATTCACAAATATCAATGATCAATACTTGCCAAAAAAAAAAAAAAAAAAAAAAAAAAAGGCTGAAGTTCAAAGGCTTGACATGTTCTTACTGGTTGATATTTCGATTTCAGATTTTGGATCGTGATAGAGTAGTGTTAAAATCGATAATATCTATCCAATGGACGCTATCAGGATCCGACTTAGCCGAATTCAGGCCCGACGGGAAAACTTTTTTGAGATCACCTTGGTTTATTTACTTATTTTTATCTTTTAAAATCAATGTTTAAAATAAAGCTCATCAAATAAAGAGAAGTGAAATAAACTTTCTATTCGGTTTGGGGGCCCTAGGTGACTGCCCCGTATGCCCCTGCCTAAGTCAGGCTCTGGACGCTGTCGAAGCAGACTTCAATCATGCATAGTAAATTCCCTTAACCAGTCCGGTCCAGGAACAGACCTCTCACAAATAGTTGTGGTGGGCAGCGGAACGTATTAATTACATGCAGAGAGCTTCCTATTTCACAAAGAATGAACTCTCCCCATCACTGGAAGCTATACGTGGTTTGTCTCATTGTAGGAAAACTAGAATTATATTGCATTTGTCTCCAAAAAAACAACAACATTATTTGTGATTTTAAACAAGTTTCTGCAGATATTCAAAGTTTCAAACAAACTTAAAATCAATTTATACCCATTCTTAACTGGATATAAATACTGTTATTACTAAATTTCCACGATTGAAACGATTTGATATTCGCATTATTAAATGTTCTGTGCGAGATCAGTGTGAGAATTCCGCTGCTCTGAAGGAAATCCTGGTTTAAAAAAAGAGAATTAGGGTTTATTTTCAAGTTTAAAAAAATAAAGAAAAGAAATATTTTTAATTCATTACCAATCATAAATTTATCTTCATTGATTTATAAAAACGTTTTGGGAAAGATACACATAAATTCATGCAAATTTCATTACATTTTTAAAGTTTTATAAAAGAAAATATAAAGGCTTGCATCACGTATATATCAATACATTTGTTTAGATGTCATCAATATTATGGTTAGCCATGTGATAAAGAAAAAAATTATTCGTTTGTTAAAATTTCGTGGATTTCAGTATTTATCGGGAAATAATTTATAATGTACACATTATACTTTCTCTCTCTTTAGCCTGATTCTTTTTGCTTTAAACTGATTTTCTTAAATATATATTTTAATTGATAAAATTTCTTCTGATTTTTTTTCCTACAAAGTGTTTTAAAGCAATATAAAAGAACATATAAATCTCATAAATTTGCAAAAACGTCATTTCAAGAAAATATCAGTGAAGTTTTCTGAGTCTCGTTCAATCTAAACTTAAGATTTAAAACAACTCGAATGGAAATCTCTGTTAGTAAAGGAGGAGAAATTGCTGAAATTGAGTTTCGTTTGACTGGGCTCTTAATTGTCAGTCATGCATACTCTAAATTCTTTTCTCTACGTATTATTTTTAGTGAAATTATATTTTCTTTTCTGAGAAAATTCTAATAATAGAAACTCACAAAAACTATATTTAAAAAATCTTAAATTTCGTTAATTATAAAATCTTGATTATCAAAACCAAAATAGCTTTAAATTAAAATACTTATACATTAAAATTAATTGTGCAATGAATTTTCAAAAAATCTTTATGATAACATTTTTAATCATGTTTCATCAGAAACATTTAAAGAAATTTGTATCTTGTAGGAAGAATGTAGATAAATGTGTGTCTGTCTCTGAAAAACTATATACTTTTACCAATTAAAAAAAAAACACATTTTGTATAAATGAAATGTGTTGAAAATATTGTTTAATGAAAATAAAATTATAATGTAACGATTTAAAATGAGACAATTTCTACCGATTTAAAAAAACTGTATACCTGGAACATAATTATTGAGCCAAATAACAAATTTGCTTAATATTCTTTATTGATAATATCGTTTCTAAATAAACGAGAAGCCTGAAAATTTACTAATAACTTCTCAAAACAAAATTAATAATAATGGACATTGCTATTCTAACAAAAGAGGAGATGATCGAATTTGTTGCGTCCTAAGTTCTAATTATTATAGATTCCAGATTTTAACTATTGTTAATTCTTGAATTATTATCGAAACCATTATTTCATTCTGAGAATTTATTATTGATCGAGATCATTTGAAAAAAGTTCAGAGATTTAGCGAAAAAATTACAAAGTTTTCTGAAGTATTAAACAAACATATGTATTTGAATCACAAATACTAATTTAAATATGTCATCCCTTTAGTTCGGCAACGCATGTATGTGTGTGTGTGTGTGTTTTCTCTACAAGAATTAAGATTTAAAATCGTATGAGCTTTAGAAAAGTAAAAGGAAATTTCACTCATATACTTTTCCATCTGTTTTTCAAAGTGTGTTAAATATGAAATAAAGAAATGCTAAAAATTCCTGTTGATTAAAATTGGTGCGTGGGTAAAAAGTTTACTGATAATTAGAAACTTTTGTGCTTGGGTGGTCTGTCCTTCATTCGCTCTCTTCCTGAATTTACTCCTCATTTTATCACCTTTTGCGACTCTTTTCCGGAAAAAGATATCTGAAAAAGAGGATCAATATCTTTCTTTTATATAAGCAATTACCTAATACATGAGGAGACGTGAATAGGTTTTTTTCTATAAGACTTTCTGATATTTGCTGTTTTATTTTGCTTTCGGCTTATTGCAACTTTAAAAAACCGCTGGTGAATACACGATTCTTTAATCTTGATTGTGATTATTGTAAATTTCAATACAAAAATTCCTTTTGTACAATATATCAGAAAATTCCGAACTCACATTAACTCCAAAAGATCTTAACTTCACGATGTTTAGGATAAATATTGGCAAGTTTCCTATTAAATTTCGTCGGTAGAGATCCTTTAAGATGCGGAAGTGTCAAGCTGTGTCATAAGCCTTTGCAATGTCAAAGAAAATAGCCACTGTATTCTTTTTACGGTGAAACTCATTTCGCAAATCAGTTTTAAGACTCGACAAGTTGTCGATAGTTTATCGTCCTCTTCTGAAGCCTCTTTAAAAATGTTTAACATTGTTACGTTCCAAATAGAAAAAATAGTTAATCGTAAACTTGTATACTAACAGCTTGCATAAACAGTTGGCCTCGACAGTCTGTCTATAGCTGGCAGGATCCGAGAGAATTTTTTTTTACCAGGTTTCAGAATGGACTGAACAAGTACGAGAGAAAGATCCTTAGAACTATCTTTAGCCTAGTACAAGGGAGGATGTTGGCGAACTAGATTCAGTTTTAAAATTTTGCAAACTCAAAAGGCAACCACAGACGATATTGGTAATGTCTAAAGAAACATTGAAAAACGAGCCCTCAAAATATCCATAGAAAGACCAACTAGTTTATGGGCGATGTGAAAAGAGACCAGAGTGTTCCGAGGATAGTGAAATAGAAGGGAGTTGCGGGGGATAGAAATCGTTGGAAAGTGCTTACGATTGAGGCTATCTGCAAGGAGCTGTTTCGTTCACGAAGATTTTTTATTTGTATTCAAGAAATGATTTTGAATGCTTATTACCAAAAAATTTCAGCCCCATTTCAATTGCTTTTTATTTTAAATTTGTTAGAGCCTTTAATTTCTTTACAGAATAAAATTAAATTTCGAAGTTATTTTCAGCTAATAGCTAACTTGTTTATTTTTGACGTGGAGCTTCTATGAAACAGTGATAAACTGTAAGAAATCAAGGAGTTGAAAGGAATTCAGAAAAAAAATTAATGAATAATTATTTTTAGCAAACTTTAGATGCATTCTTTAAATAGAAAATTAAAATAAGGTTCCAAAATTAAGAATTGAAAAATATTTTTCAAGATAGATATTCTAGGGTCTTTCCTAAATCAAGACCAAAGGAATTATAAAGCGAAGGGGAAATATGTACTTTTATCGCACATTCAAATACGCTGCTCATATAAAGTACAACTAATATACAAGTAGAAAATAACTTTTATTCTTTAAAAACAAAAATATTGATTACAAAAGTAAGATCATAATTTGAGTACAAGACAATGAGGAAAAATAAGTTCACATGACAGAAATAAGCTTAGTTTGAGGACACAATGTAAAAATAAATTTCCAGAGTGATCAAACTGAATATTAAATACAGAGATTGGACAAAAAAAATATGGAAACACATCGTGAAATGCATGCTTACAAATATTTTAGTGAAATATGTAGGTGGTGCTGGCATCTTTGCATTGTGTAAGCGAGGTCAGCAGGCGATTATAATGCGCAGGTAATAGTTCAATAATGTTGCAATTTCATCATTATTCAATCTAACCGAGTTTGAACACGAGCATATTGTTGGAGCAAGTATGCGGATGTTTCCATAAGCAAGGTAGCATAAGTGTTTCAAGAGGTACTATATCCAAGAATTACACATATTTAAAATGCAGAAAAATATCCACCAAATCGCAGCATGGATGAACGTGTATGTTGAATATTCGTGACAGACGATCATTAAGGAGAATTGCGATAACAAAGAAGCAAATCAGAGCTGCCGAAGTTTCTGCTAAAATTAATATCAAGCTTGTGAATCCTGTAATGTAGCATGGAGATTGTCATGGTTAGGGAAGAAAATTCATGGTTTTCTGCTAGCCTCGTGATAACTCTGCGAAAGAGAATCCCTTTAGAGGATTAAGAAAACATTGGCTGATCCAACCCATCCCGCTGTACAAACTTTGTTCTGCAAATATTGATGGTTTCCCCAAGACAACAATGCACCAGTTCACATTGTTCAGGAATGATTTATTACATCTCCCCTGCCACATAACAGTACATAATCGCTATCCACCACCACCACCATCATCGTAAACTTTACTTCCATTGTTTTGTAGGAAGAATGGTACAAGATTCTCTAGGCAACAAAATAGGAGACGCATTTATCCAATTGTAGAACACTGGAGGCTGTTTCAATAGGCAACGATTCACTTACACCATATTAGGCACGGAAAAATATAATATTTAAAAGTAGGCTTATAATATCGGTACAGTACAAAGAAAGCTCACAGATTGAGTACACATAATACAAAAATGAGATCCCAGTTTGTTCAAACTGGGCAAAGATAAGCTTACAGTTTGAGCACAAAAAATTGCAACCAAAATTTGATCAACTGAATATTCAACCCTTCGCACTCCGAAAAATATTTAGATGTAAAATTATTCACCTAATACAAAGATTTGTTTATTACTATGAAAAAAATATGCATAATTCTTTCAAGTCGAATTTCTTTGAAAAATTAATCTACATCTCTGAACCATTATGTAGACATTTATTCTTTTAAATTTAATTGTTAAAAAGTTAAATTGATGAACCGTCTAGAAGGGTGTCTCAGAGCCACCATCGGAGTGCGAAGGGTTGACGCGTATATTGATTTTCTTTGAATATATACACGCAATAGGAAGACACGTTCGAAAATATCTATATACAAAAAAAGTGTGACTAAAATATTTACAGTATTTCCATTAAATAAAAATGACAATTCTAAAAATATGGAAAACTAGCTATACTGGTAATCGATATTTAGGGGACACATTACCTTAAAATTGGTCAAATCATCAAGTTTTATTTTATAAATTTTATCTGTCTTTCTATTCATAGCATCAACATTTTGAAGCCATGCATTTGGTATATTATGCAACATTTATTTACAACTAGTCACCTTTGACAATCCGTTCGTTTGACAGAAATACCGATTGTATTTATATTAAATCCTTCCGCACAGATTGATGTTAATTATAGTTGGAAGTAAAATATTTCAAGTAAGACACAGAATTGGTAAACAATTTTGATCTAGGCGAGTTATTTTAATATTAAAATATAACAAAATAAGTATATTTTAAATAAAGCTTTACAAAATTATGTAAGTAATGTGTCCCCATAAAATGCCATCCATCAGCATTTTGGTTGCCAGTTTCCATAATATTTGCAAGAACGTTCGTATTGCCCTCTGGCCTTCCTTCTAGACATTTGCACTTTCCTCTGTGCCTTCACATAATCAGAGGAGGAGGAAAAGTTCTTGAAGTCGCTTTCTCAACTGCAATACAAACAGTGAAATGTGTTAGGCATACTTCTAAATTTAACCTAAACGTATATTACAGTCAACAGATTTATAAGATTTAATGTAATTGTAGAAAATTATGAAAGAATACAGCATTATATACTAAACACAAATATAAAAAATTTTGAAATTAAATAAATGCTATTCATTAATTATATTAGTACACATAATTTTTAAGATTTACATTACATAAATAAATATTTATTACTTTTGCTATTGAAGCTTAAAATAAAACTAGGTGATTAAGAATGGATAGTAGGAAAAAAGGGAATTTAATTCCTTTTGTAATTGAATTCTATGTAAAAGCAAGCAAATGGTCGATTGAAATCAATGGTTTAGTTACAAAAGTAAAGATAAAATAATCATTAAACTTTTAACTATAGTCAAATTCGTATCAAAGCCTAGAAAGTCAAAATTTTATGGAGAAAGTTTTTTTTAACTCTAAGTAAAAAAAAAAAAAAATATTTTTAAGTCCTTGGAAGTCGGTTAATAAAATTTCTGCTCCTAATGATACACACTAGAAATCGTAAAATGCGTCAAACCAGCCACAGTAATACTGAAGAGGTACTCAAAGATACGCTGGGAAAAAAATTAAGAGTTGCAAAAACATACCATTAAAACATTGCTTCAAAGTTAATATGCCGATTGTTTCCACGTAGGGTTGAGTTTTTATAAAATCAGCGCAGCCAAATTTTATATATATATATTATCATAATTACTTTTATGAGGAATTAAGTACACTAATGTAAATTTAGATTAATATTATAATATGCTATAATTTTAAATAAATTGGGAGAAGCCAAATGAAATTAATGTTAAAAAACAATTCGTAGAACAATATTCCATTTGCTTTTAACCATGCTGGACAGTTACGAACATTGCCGTGACCTAGAATTAAGAAAGGGGGTATTTAAGGGATATGTTGTGGTTTTCAAAGTTTTTCCATCATGACTCCAACTCCGTCATTTTCACCCAATTTTGGTAACAAATATGCAACTTCGATTGCCATTAGAGGTTGTATGAGAATTAACAATTCATTAAAATTCAATAAGGAAAAAATGCAGTAATCTTCAACTATATAATATTTAAAATCTTTCGTTACATAACTAGGCGATAAAACTACAGGAATACTTGAAATACTTTAACTTGGAATGTAATATTTTCCCATCATGTATGTTCCAACATGCTTTAGATAATATGTGGTACCACATTTATGGTTACAATGAGGAGAATGCCCTACATTTTTCATATTCACTACTATGTCGGAACATATTTTGGGGATGAGGTTTTCGAAATTAACAAAAATCCGTAGGCGAAAAATAAAAATTACCTGCGCCAGCATCTCAAAAAAATCGGCTTTCAATAACGTGATGCCGCCCCATTTACAAAAACTTCGATAAAAAAAAAGTTAAGGACTACAGCAAATAAAACCTAGAAAATGTCATTTTGAGCGTGTGATTATATGAAATGAGACTAAAAAAATATCGCATTTCCTATTTAACAATAAATGCGAGACAGTTTTTTTTTGGATCGTTTGCAATACTAAAGTGACTCATTCAATGAAACAATTAAAGTGAATAAAAATATAATTTAACTTGCACGAGCATATGGTGCTCGGCCGTTCAAGAAATGTTGAAACATGATTCATTGAAATATGCTATGCAATCAGCTGTTATGAAATCTGATGCTATTAAAATGAAATAATATTTTTATCTTTATATTGCGATTATAATCATTATCGATAAATCATTTTCATTAGCATGTAAAATAAGTAATCAATTATTTAATGTTAAGAATAAAATATTAAATCACAATTATGGTCCAAGTTATTGATTAGTTAGAATTTTTTTTTAAATGATTATAAATGCCCAAAAAGAATTTTACACACAGTAGCAATACATACATTGTAGCAATAAGTATACTATAACCTACATAATACTGTATGCTGATGTCTTGTCATAAATTAAAAATTTGGCATTTTCCAATTAAATCTAATTAACATTGTTATTAGATAAATATTCGATTTTTTATAGTTTACATAAAATAAATAAACCATAACTCTGAGATAGTTCATTTTAAAAAGAGGCAATTTCAAATAAATATTTTTAATTATTTTATATCTAAAATACATTTATACTTTTGTAGCTACAGCCAAATGATAAAATTAATCATAAAATTGAAAGGAATCGAATGAGATTGGCAAAGATGTTAATCCCAAATAATTCGAGATAATATATCAAAATAATTATTTTATCAATTATCCTTTGTATTCAAATTTCATACTCACGAAAAAAATTCTGTAGTGGGAAAAATAGATAAATCTGTAACAAATCTCTAGAAGAGGAAATGCGTTTTCAAAAGCACTTTTGCCTTGTAACATCAAAACAACTATACGACTCCAGCAATAGAAATCTATACTGTTCAGTTTGTTGCAGATTTAAAAAATTTCCTTCCTTACAAGAGACACGCATTATCTTTCCCTAACGTTTAATCTGAAAATTCAAAATTTCAAAATGAATAATACAAGATCGTTAGTTGGTTGGTTTAGACGCAGTGCAAATACAAATAAATTCGTCTTTACAGAAGTTTTAAAAAAAATTTGGAGCTCAAACGCTGAAGAACTAATGAAGAAAAAATATCCGAGCTCATACCCTTTAACCTTTCGCGGTCTGATGTCGAGTGCGACCGTGACCTCCGAGAGACACTCGACATTCAAGATTGTGCATCATTTTGACGTTTTATTTATTTATTTTCAAATTGAATTGTTAAAAACGCCTACATAATGCTCGAGAGATGTAGATTAATTTTTCAAAGAAATTCGACTTAAAAGAATTGTGTATCATTTATTTTTCACAGCTATAAACAAATCTTTGTATTAGATGAATAATTTTGCATCCGATTATTTGCTAAGCAAGAGCATATAATATCTATACGTTCATATAAGGTGAAATTACACATTGTCGAAGGAAAATGTACAATAAATAGTTCCATTAGAAATTCTTTCATTAAAGATAGCAATTTTTAGAGTATTTCTTTTGAATAGGGCCAGTTGAAAATAAGGAGCCAGCAATATTAAAGCTTTTTTTTTTTTTACAATGTTTGGAATTCAACTTTGTTTTATGAATTAACAAAAGCTTCATACTCGTTTTTAAAACAAAAGCAAATATTGCTCAAGAAAAAAAGTTAATTGGGTTTGTCATTTTTTCCCCTTCAAATTCAACCGCAGATCAGCAAAGTCCGTTTTATTTTTTAAGCAGGTTGATTGGCCGAAATTATTAATGCTGCAGACTTTGCAATATAGTATTTAGAATGCATTCAAAAGCGTAAGTTTATTGGTTTTAAATTTCTCACTATTAAAAAGGATCATTTATCGCTTTAAAAGTATTAGGCGAGTGATGGGTCTTCCTGAATCTAGTGTCTGTTCTATTTTATTACTCTAATGTAACAGCAAGACGCGAAAACACTTTTGGATACTATTTTGATTCATTAAAAAAAATCAATCTTTAATTTTACTATTTAATTTTTATCATTTAAATTGTAATTTCTGTATAACCGTTTGGCAATATTCTAGCATCTTTTTCCTTAATGTCCTCTAAGTGGAAAATACAACGCTATCACAACTAAATTTGTCTTTCAGTCCAAAATTTAAATCCTAGCTTTTTTCTTTTTTTTTTTTTTTTTGGTAACTGGGAGTTTATGATCCGGTATGATCATGAAAAGTATTTCAAAGTGCAAACACACATCTCCCGTTCATTAAAGTTTTGATATCAAATACTTTCGATCGTATTGAATTTACAATAACATGCTCTAGTTTCCAAATACAATTTTTTAATAATATGGATCCATTTTTCAGAAAATTAATAAGATGTTAATATTTTTTCAGATTCAATTTTCATGAATACTTTTAAATGCTTTCTCGATATCCGAAATACATATTTGAGATTTTATTCAATTCAAAGTATTGCTCAAGATAAGCAAAAGAGCTCTCTAAAAATAACAGTCATTAAATTTTGTATTCTGATCATTCATAGTTTTCACTTGAACTAACGTCACAATATTTATCAAGCTATTATTTAACTACAAATAAAACTAATTTATTGTTACGAAATGATTTTACTCAAGTAAATTATCTAACGCAAAAATGGCATAATAATACAAACTGGTTACCCATATTCAAAATGCAATAAATATAATCCCGATACAAAATTTAATGCATGTTGAAAATAACAAAAAGTAAAACGTATCGTTCCTTAACTCTTTGCAATCCGAAAAATAAATTAGATGCAAAATTATTCACCCAATACAAAGATTTGTTTATTGCTATGAAAAATGTATACAATTCATTTTGGTCGAATTTCTTTTAAAAATTAATCAACATCCCTTAACCATTATGTAGGCGTTTTTAGCAATTAAATTTGAAAAATAAATAAAAACATCAAGATGATGCAGTCCTGAGTGTCGAGTCGCACTCGATTTCGGATCGCAAAGGGTTAAAAAGAAAAATAGCTACAAAGATAAAATTACTGGGAGTTAAAAACTATAAACCACATAAAATATATAATTTTAAAAGAATACAAGATAATAAAGTCATAAGAATTTCAATATCTATTACTATTGTTATAAATTAAATAAAACATAGCTAAGTCATTTATTACATATTAATACAAACACCGAATTAGATAATTTAACTCTTAATATAAGGGAAATCGCCAATTTTCTTAAGGAGCTATAGATATCTTTTTAAAGATATTATGGATAATTGAGTTTTTCTGCAAGATAGTTCAGTACGGCATTTTCAAAAGTTGCTAATAAAGAGCCTTAGAATTTTAATAAATTTAAAACCAAGGAAAAGTTATGAAGTAGACATTACCAATCGCATGGTAGCCATATTTGTATCATTTTTTAGAATACATACTTCAGCATTTTTTATAATCATTATTACAAAAAATGCCGATTAATATTAAAGGGGTTAATAATTACCATTTTGAAAAAAAAAGATCTCTTCGTCCTCTTCACTCTCTGAATTTACATCGTCATCTTCGTAAATAATTACAATAAATTTCATCTGCCATCTTTCCAAGTAAGCCAATAATGTATTCTAAACGATCTATACATCCCATCTGTTGAAAGAAGAAAAAAATATTGCTAATATGCTTCATAGTTAACATCTCATTTTACACAGATGACGGATAATAATAAAAATTACATTGAAGAAGGAAGGATTTATTCCGCTTTTCTTCCTACTAATCCTATACAAAGAGCTTGTAGCGTCATCTTTATAAGCCAGACAATATCCTTCGAACTGAAGGGTCCTTTTGCTCGATCGGTATGATACTCGGCCACAGGCCCAAACGTCGCAGGTTCGTACCGCAACCTTCACTGCTACATTGGTGACCTTGACAACGCAACCTTCCGCAACAGTCGTGGCGCCATCTACCAGCCAACAAAGCCGTCTCTTACTCGACGCACCAACAAACTCGCATGCTCGCCATACGCTTGGCGCTTTCAAAATCGTTCGTCTCTCATCCGACTCAATGGTAGGGGAGTACTGTAGCGTCAGCCTTATAAGCCAGATAATATCCTTCGAGCTGAAGGGTCCCTTTTGCTCGAAGGATATTATCTGGCTTATGAGGTTGATGCTACAAGCTAAAGAAATGAAACGGTACAAACTAATAGCATACAGAATGAAATATCCTTCATTTTAACTTATGTTCATACTAGTTCATTTAAAAACGTTGTTGTGTCAGTTGAAGTATTCGCAAAGTTTGCATGAAAAATAAAAGGTTCGAAAAAAAAATTGGAATACTAAGATGCATTTTAATACATGATCTGCAATCCCATCAACTAATTTATACTGAAAGGAAAATATGCGAAATATATTTAACCATGCAAATACTTTACCCAACACAATTCAAGTTTTATATAATAAAATCCTTATTGCAGAATTAACTACAAGTAAAAGTGAAGTTATGTATAAAAAATTTTATTAAAAAATCTCAAAAATAGCTTAAATTAATCGTAGCGATAGTTACCCAGACCAAATTTCTACAGCAAAGATTCAAATTGAATGACAAACCCGTCACGTCAAACTCAACAATAACACTTTGGATTATTTTTCGAGTTATATCTCACGTACTACTATTATCATGCGAGTGGCCTCAGTTAAATATAAAATTCCAATAACTCAGGCATGCGCAGATGGAAGATTGCGCATACGCTGAAATAGCAAACGATTGCAATTTCATGCTTCGACAAGATATATATTTACAACTGCAACATAAAAAAATGTTATTTTTGATCATTGGAATAATATTTTGTTATTTGAATATATAAAAAGGAATTGTGAGTCAATCGTCTTCACATTACTTGCTGTCTTTCATGCGATCAAAAAGTGCTCTCATTACAGAAAATGTCCCTTTCGAGAAGGATCTTGCGAAAGCATCGGCTGTTCCGTTTACTTATGGGTTCATTTGCCGAAATTTTCTGCACGACTTGGTTTGAACTGATATGAATCTAACTAAAAAATTGTATTGCAGTTTATTAGAAATAGTTTTTTTTAGAAGTTTAAGATTCTTCAGAATCCTAATTTTTTTTTTTTTTTTTTTTTTTTTTGCCGTTTGATCCTGTAATATTTAAAGTTTCTCTGTATGCCTTTTATTTTCGGCCAACTAAATACCGTAAACCTAGCTCATCAATGATCTAATTCGGTATTTCCATAGCAGAAGTTAAACAAACTTCCAGTCTTTCGCTAAGAAACACTTAGCAAAAGGCTGGAATTTTTATCTAGTAAGATTATCAGTCGTTTCCTTTAGAACCTAACAGCTAAAACCATATCTTGGCTCATAGCTTTAGTGCCAAGGGAATGTGCTTTAGGGTACCAAATATCTGAGAGGTACTATTTCATTATAAAATATCATAACCTAAGAAATTCAACAGCTGCCCACATAATTTTTGATGCACTCTATTAAAGCTAAACAAATGCATCTGATCCCCGTAGATATTTAAAGCAGTACTCTCAGGCTAAAAGAAAATATCAATGAAAATCAACAAATTAAAAAGTGCGTGGACCTGGTGGTAAGGTCTCAACTTTGGAACTGAAGGGATATAGGTTCGAGACTCGATTCCACCGAAGAACTGTACGATAACATGAAATCTAGTGTACATGCAATCCATCGGAGCAGAACACTCTCCAACTGATGTGGTGGGGAAGCTTGGTAGAGAGGGGGCCACTCAGGTATTGTCTTTGCCATTTGACAACGGTTCAAAACAGTGTGATTCGCTCCAAAATAACACAGGTGTTGCTTTAAAACGGAGCTGTAATAAAACTAAACTAAGGAAGTTGGCCATTGAACTGCGTGGCTAAGGAACTTTCCTTAAGTATGCTATGTCTAACGGTGAACTTTGATCATAATCCAGGAAATGAATTCGGTTGTAGTTGTTATTAATAGTGTGGTGATATCTATATAAGCCAGATAATATCCTTCGAGCTGAAGGGTCCCTTTCGCTCGACCGGTATGTTACTCGGCTACTAACCATAAGATTAGGAGTTCGGACCTAGCGCTATCCGCTACACACATCATCCCAACAATAGCATTTGCGATGGACAAGCTCGCTGGTGCATCAGCGATTTTAAGCCGAAATGAGCGCTTGTTGTTTGAAATAGCGCCAACTAGGGCCAAGAGTACGACTTTAGCTGTACACTCGCCACATTCGCTTGCACAGCCCCTTTTTACAGGGAGACTCACACACCTGCCATATAGAACAACCATGCCCTAATCGGAACTCGAAGCCGGGACGCCCAGATCATGAGGAAGACGCGCCACCTCTGCGCCAGAACGGCAACAAATAAATTCTTGCACTTGTATATATGAGAAATTTAAGGCTAAGTTACTTGTTTGGGCGAATCTAGAAGAAACGAAATGCTTTGACTCAAAGATAATGGGTTAGGTAAACTGATAGAAAAAGAAATATTGAGATAGTTTTAAATTAATGATACAACTTTTTGTTGAATCTAAGTGATTCATTAACATAAAATTTACTTTATTTTGTAGCAAGTTTCCATACTGGGTCTCCCTTCTTTCATGTTTTAAATGCAGACCCTACTCTATTACTTATTAAAAGTTTTAAAGCGCTTATGAATGAAAGAGTTAAATATTTTTAAATATTTCCTTTTAAACTAAGTAAGAAACTGATGTGTAGAATTCTTGAGTATGAATAAATATAAACGCTATTGTTTGATAATTCTACAAAATAGATGATTTTCTACAAGTACTCGCAAAATGTTAATGTTAATATATTAAAAAGAAAAACTTTATTTTGCTTTGAAACACCAAAGGTTAATAAGCTCGTATGAGTGGTCTCTACGGAACTTTCTTACATACTTTCCAATAAAGATCCCATTCTCCTTCCTCTGTATAAAAATGTGGGTCTTTTGTAGAGCAACAAGTATCAAGCATAGAGATGATTTATAAATAGAGGAAGCCAATCGTTTGTTGTTTATCGAAACAAGTGTACGCAACATAAGCCACGTGATTTAGTGAAATTGAGAGTAAAAATACTTTTTTTGGCTACATATCCAAAATATTGACAAATTCAAAATCTGTCGCGCAATCTTTAGCGTTTCCGCATTCGGCGTGGTCGATTTTCATTTCCTGAAAAGTTTTTTGTCATGTCAGAACATGATATTGTTTTGGAAATGAGGTTTTCTGGCTTCAACAAAAATCCGTAGGCGAAAAATAAAAATTTTATTATCTGCAAGAGCATTTCAAGAAATCAGCTTTTAATAACGCGGTGCCATTGCATTTACAAAAGCTCTGACTGAAAAAATAAGTTAATGATTACAGCAAATAAAACCTAGAAAAACGTCATTTTGAGCACGCGATTATATGAAAATGAAATAAAGAGGAAATGCGATATTTTTTTTAACAATCAATTCGAGACAAGGTTTTTTGGATAGTTTGCAATACTAAAGTGACTCATTCAGTGAAACCATTAAAATGAATAAAACTATAATTTACTTACACTAGCACGTGATGCTTGGCCGTTCAAGAAATTGTGTTCTGACGTGATACTTTGAAATATGCATAACAAATTTCCTTTTAATCTTTTTTTTTTCTTCTTTTGAAATTATTGTACTAAGCAAAAAATGAGCAAACTGGTTTCGAAAATAATTTTTCGTTTTCAAAACATCAATAGCTGAGTTTGCTGCCTTAAATCGTGTTTAATTTTTTGCTTTCTTTTGCATTAATTAAAAGTAATTATTTTTTTTTCTTTAAGTAAACATTTTATTAATTTTATTTACCTAAAGTCATATTTAATGTTACATTACATGTTGAAATACTTCGACCATTATTTCAAACCGAAAATTTTTTTTTAATATAAAAATAGATAATGCAAAAGTGATCTAGGTCTTTTTTGCATTATCTATTTTGTATTATCTAGAATCTACCGCAAGAATATGTATTTTGGATATTATTATTATTTGCCAACCAAATGTTAACACCAAAATTTATAATCATTGTTAAATTCTACAGTTATAGTAATGTGACAATATACTGAATTTCATTAATTTAAATCATTGGGTTTATGAGTTATTGCCATTACATAAACGTGAAAGTACAACCTTTTGACGAAATTGATTCAAAATTTGATAAGCATCTGTTTATTAGATATTCAATCTGTGCATTAAATTTTCTTTAAGTTTTGCATTTATCAAGGTTTTTTTCCCCTAACAACTAATAGATGGACTTTCTGTCTGCGGATTTCTTTCAAAATTTGATGTAAATCTAAATATAAAGTCATAATTCCATAAATCAAATTTCAGCCGTTTAGCTGAAATCACTTTTGAGCTACCGCGTTCAAAGACAGACAGATAAATGTAATGCCCACTTTAAGTTTTTCGGACTTAAGGTCGGTTTACCATAAGCTTGTTATAAAATTTCAGTAAATTCATGCGCGTACGTTAAAAGAGCGAGCAATAACAAGTGCTTATCTCGACAGGACAAGTACTTACTATTGCACAAATATTGCACAAATTTTCTTATTGGATGGATAGTACTTATTTGAATGTAAGCCTACTTTAGAGAGGTTAGAAATTTAGAGATTCGACAAAATCTTGTGTTCGAATCCTTTATTTTCTATTATTAGAAAGTAAAACAAGATATCTACATTATTTAAAAAATAGGATTGATTGTAATATATTAAAATCTTTGTATAAAGATTTTTATTTATAACGATATTTCCCTTTGGATCTGGGGCAATTCCTATTTACACAATGTATTTTAAGCCTGTGTGCATTGATGATCACTTCTTACAAGGGTAGGACACAGGGTTGAAATCCGAGACTCATTAGGAAGATTCACCATAATGATATTATACATTTAGAATATTCATTCGTGAAAATATTAAAACGCAATGGCCAGTCAATGTCGAGAAAATGATCTTCAAACTCATGGTAAAGCTTATATATTAATAACTTCATCCCGCTCTGATGATCCCAATGGCGTGGTTGTCTAGGCAACTGTATCATTTGTGGAAGGTCAAGGTTCGTACATAATTGGGATTTTTTTTTATAATTCTTTTTCAATTAAAAATTTACAAATACTTTTATTTAATGTTTTTTTAATTTTTTATCCAAAAATAAATATTTATTATCGAAATACATAATATTAAAATTGAAAAAAATTATAAATACAAATTCATTTTTTAAAAAAATAAATTATTTAAATTTAATTAGCAATTTAGAGATAGTTTGAATTAATATGCTACTTATTTTTATGGAAGGAAGAAAGCTTATTTTTTTAATATTTAAATTTTAATTTAATATTTAAAAAGTATTAATAAATATAAAATGAATTGTGATAATTATTAATTATAAATATTGATATAGTAAAAAAATTATTTAATATTTCTAAAAAATTACCCAATATATATTTATTTTCGATTGTATGCAAGAACCAAAACGGTAATTCAAACTAAAACATTGAAAACAAAATATATTTCGACGTCTTGCACAACTGATAAATGATTGTCCACAAGAGCAAGGTATACTATCCTAAATTGGAATAGATGGCGCTGTCCGCGCTCGACGAAAGAGACGTCGCCATATTGTGTTGGAGCGGGAAAAGATTGGTTTTAACATGTCTTGACGCGTAACACAACTGACTTCTAAATTGTCTAATATTTCTTGACTTCTAAATGTTCTCAATTTTCTGATATTTGTTAATTTTCTTAATCTTGTTTCTAAATTTATTTTAAATGTTTTCTGTTTTTTGTGTTGTCTGTGAATAAATGTTCTTAGTGTTAAAGAGCATCGTTACTTTAAGCTAAGACATTACAAAGGTTTCTTAAGAGGTCTGCTGGAAAACAAACTTCTTTTACATTTAAAAATATCTTTCATCAGAAAGTTAGGCAACGTACCATGTATACCTTATCATCTTATTAAAAACTGTTGATAACAATCGCTGGAGTACAGTTGATTTCATTTTTATACTATCTTCACGAGAATTTATTTCTTGCTTATGTTCGATTAAATAAGACGAATTGTGTATACATTTGAACCATCTGCCTACACATTTTATAAATTAACACCTGCTCTCTACTAATTCTTTTGATTACTGCAATTGGATGCGATTGCTTACTATTTACCAAAATGAGCTACTCCCTTCAATATATACTACTATTATAAATGTGAAAGTTTGGATGGATGATGTCCGTCAATCACGCCAGAACGGCTGAAGGAAATTATATGAAATTTAGCACAGAGATAAATTATAGTCAACAGAAGCACATAGACTAATTTTTATTCCGTTTAATTGAGTGGTTAATTTTTTATTAATTAAAAACTAACTTTTCCGCCAAAAAATAAAATAAAAATCTGAAAACATTTGCCTCGGCATTTTGAATCATTTGTTTTCATTTTTCTATTTCCGGTGTTCATTTATTATAAATAGGATAAAGGAATAATTATTTTGTTCTGTTTAAAATCGTCTGCAGACGGATTTCATCAGAACAGAATTTTTTTTTAAATAAATCTGCTCCAGCTTTTTGAATCGTTTTTTTTATTTAATTGTTTTTCATTTTAACATTATCTTGCCATTCTAATGGAATTCTTTGGGATTTATTTGTTCTTTCGTTGACTTCTCGGCAGAAAGACATTTTCATCACCGAAAAGTTCAGCTGTTTTTGTATAAAATTTCTTAAATCGTTTCATGCTCATAAGAAAAATTAGTTGAACCCAGTAAGTGTACTTATTCTTTCCAATTTCTACCTAAGAAAAGCATCTGTCTGAAATAGTGAAACTATTAAGAACAGGTGTATTCATGTTTTTTATTACCCTGTTCTTGTGTTAATATAATTCGATCTTTCCTGTTCATTTCTCTTGATTTTTTTGACGGTTTTGAGAACATTTTAGACTGTCAGTTCTCATATATACACATCAAAATTTCCACGCGTATGAAGTCGCGAGTAAAAGCTAGTTTTAATATAAATAGAGCTTTGTTGAGTTAGAATTGATAATTTATTATAATTAAAATCCGAGAGTTCGAAAACTAATTGCTTGAAAATGGTGCAAACAAGTTAAATTATCTACAGCCATTAATGCGGTGTTTTTAATTATTTTTCCTTTAAACAATGAATTTTAATTTAAGAATTAAAAGAATAAGCCTTCAGCCTTTCATAAAAATAAGTAGCATATGAATTAAAACTGTATGTAAAACGTTAATTAAATTTAAATAGCTTTATTTTTTAAAAAAATACATCTGTAATTATCATTTTTTTTCTTTTAAAAATATAATTTTATTATTTTGTATTTCGATAATAAATATTTATTTTGGGATAAAGAAAATTAAAAACATATTAATTAAAAGTAATTGTAAATTTTTAATTGAATAAAAAAAATTAAAAAATTCGCCCTGACTTTCCGCACACGAGAGGGTTACCTAGATAACCATGGGGATATTTCCATTGGAAATCCAGTTATTAGTATGTAAGCTTTACCGAAAGTTTGAGGATCATTTTCTCGATGTTGACTGGCCATTGCGTTTTAATATTTTCAAGAATGAACATTCTAAATGTATACTATCATTATACTAAATCTCTTCGCGATCTTCGTTTTCAACCCCTTGCCCTCCCCTTGTTAGATGCACTTATCTACAATGATAATTATTTCACTTAATTAAGATG
Source organism: Argiope argentata (assembly GCA_026289955.1). Taxonomy (NCBI): domain Eukaryota; kingdom Metazoa; phylum Arthropoda; class Arachnida; order Araneae; family Araneidae; genus Argiope; species Argiope argentata. Next base: position 1,948,276 of record JAOUZG010026507.1, on the reverse strand, counting down.
ATAGCATATAACTAGAGATTTTTTTCTTAATAAATAACACCCTACTGACCGGAAGGTGAGATAACCACAGAACGGTGTTTGCTTTCATATCCAGATTTTGATTTTTTTTTTTTTCCCCTTCTTTGTTTTAGCTTTTTTGTAATAAGCAAATAAGAGGGAAAATGACTGAAACATGCTTAGGTGTCTCTTGCCCAACTTATAAACTACAAGTCCTGAAAATTAATCAAATCTTAATAGTTTTCCCTTTCCTCCATTGTTCATTTATTTGTTTTTACACCTCAATCTAAGGATATAGACATGAAGTTTATCTAATGGTGGATTTAAGCATTTTGAGGCCTTATGCAGTTGATTTCCTTTTTTTTTTATTGGTCAGTTTATTTGTACTTTTCGGAACTTTTAAAGCATAATCAGCGCTATAACGATTTATTTGATAATTTTATTCTATTTTAGTGGCTTTCTGAATATATACAGTGTCTTACAAAAGTGATGGGACACTTGTGCTTTACAAAAGGAAAATGTAATAAAATAAATAAATAAACATGTACACATTTTTTGTGGGTGTATTTCATACTTAAATTTTGTAACAATTAATACATAACATACATTTTGTCAAAATATTAAAATATTAATTTAATAAAAATATAATTGTTTAGAACGGAGCAAAAATTAGCTCACATAAGTGATGGGACACCATTAGTTATGCATCAAAAATCGTCTGAAATAAGCAATAAAAATATTTTTGGGGTTTTTTTTTACTCAAAAGCAATTGGCAATAATTTATAAAATCGTCTGCAATATTTCTCTCCAGATTGCTTTGGAATTTTTGTGTTTTTTAGCTCTGTGCAGCCATGAATGCTAAACGAAAAGAAACTTCGCCTGAAATTCGAAAAATAATTATTAATTTGCATATTGAACGTGGAAAATCTATTAGAGAAACTGCTAAAACAGTTAATTTGAGTCATTCAACAGTTTTCAACATCATTAAACTATATGAAAAGAATCATATGATTCAGGATAAAAGAAGACCTGGCCGACCATCAAAGCTATCTAATGGATTAAAGCGAATTATCGTTCGAATTATTAAAAAAAATCCAAGAATGAGTGCTCCTAAAGTTGCTGCTGATTTACAAACATTATATGGAGTAATTGCTAATCCTGGGACTATTAGAAGAGTAATTCGATCTGCTAGATATCACGGTAGAGTAGCCAGGAAAAAATTCTTCGTAAGTGAAAAGAATCGAAAACTCAGACTGGCATTCGCAAAATCCTACATAAATAAGAATTCTGATTTCTGGAATAAAGTTATATTTGCTGATGAGAGTAAATTTAATATATTTGGTTCTGACGGTAGAATCTTGGTGTGGAGAAAACCCAGGGAAGAATTTCGTAAAGAGAACTTGGTCCCAACAGTAAAACATGGTGGAAGAGGAGTTATGGTATGGGGTGTATGTCGTCCGCTGGAGTCGGTAATCTTGTTTTTATTGACAGTATAATGGATCAGTACAAGTATATCGACATTTTACAGCAAAATTTGAAATCTTCAGCACGAAAATTGAACCTTCATAACGATTTTAAATTCTACCAGGATTATGATCCCAAGCACACTGCTTTGAACGTTAGACTCTGGCTGCTGTATAACTATCCTGAAATAATAAAAACACCACCACAATCTCCTGACTTAAATCCTATAGAGAACATTTGGCAAGAATTGGAATCAAGAATTCGCAAACACACCATTTCTTCAAAACAACAATTAAAATCGGTGCTTCAAGAAGAATGGGGGAAAATCACTCCAGGAATCACAGAAAAATTAGTCAAATCCATCCCAAGAAGATTAAATCATGTTTTAAAAGTAAAAGGAAATCCAACAAAATATTAAAACCTTTTAAAAAGTAAAATTTTTGGATAAATATTTGATGGAAAAGTAAGTGTCCATCACTTATGTGAACCATTTTTTTGCTCCTTTGTAAATGACTGTATAATTTGACAAAATGTATGTTATATATTAATTGTTACAAAATTTAAGCATGAAATACACCCACAAAAAATGTGTACATGATTATTTATTTATTTTATTACATTTTCCTTTTGTAAAGCACAAGTGTCCCATCACTTTTGTGAGACACTGTATGTTGTTATTAATGGCACTTGCCATGGACAAATTTCGCCAACGATCGCCGAAGGGAGCGTCTCTTGTTTTGAAGTAGCAACAACTAAGGCCAAGAGTACGACTTAGCTGCACACTCATCACAGTCTCTTACACTGCCCCTTTTTACAGGGGGGGGGGCTCACTCGTACACCTTAAAAACAGAACACAGAAGAACAACCATGCCCAAAGCGGGATTCGGACCCGAGATGCCTAGAACTTGGGTAAGGCGCACTACTCCTATGCCAGAACGCCGGCTTGAATATATACTATATATGCATATACACAATGATATTTTAAACACTAATTTTAAATTATTACTCCACAAAGTTTTGTCTTAATTTAGCTCATAGTAATTTCCTTCTAAAATGTTATTTGCTGATTTATTAATAAATCAAATAATGTATTTTAAAGTAAATGTGCAATTGAATCCACACGTGCCAAGTGGATGGGTAATAAATCTCTGTTGTAAATATTCTCTTAGAGGATTCCTTGGATGAGTAATAAATCACTTACATAAATTAGATTCTTTTAATATCCTGCTTTCCCCTTGTTTAAAGATCAACATAAGGTCAAAAATATAAGAATTCCTTTCAGATGTGCGTGATTTTGAGTGTGTGATTTATGAGGATATCATGGCATATAAGTCGAGAGAGAAATGATCTGACCTCTTGTGAACTCTTATTGTGTTATTGTGCTATGTTGCTGAATATAGCGAAATTAATAAGACAGTATGTGTTTATTTGATGATTTTCTGCCACGGCTCTCCCATCAAAAGTAAAATGGATTATAAATATATATCTTTTTATTTGTCTATTAAGATTTATAACTGTGAAGCCACCACGTTAATATTATACGGACATTTATCGTTCAATGTAAATTAAGCAGACAGTTTCAAAAAAATAAGTAGATAACCCAGTGCTTATAAATATCATTATAAATAATACAATGAAAGAGATAGAAATCGGATTAATTATTCATCGAAAAGAATTAATATTATATTAATACTTAAGAATTCATAACATTTTTAAATTAAAAAGTAATTTACTCGGTATCAAGGCTTTTAATCTCCGGTAAGACAGCTGCCTAGTTTGTCTAATCAGAAATCTACAATTAATTTCTTTTATATCTTTGAGTTATTTTAGTAAAGATAGGTCTATGGTAATCGCAGTTATAAAGGAAGTGTCTTATGCTGCATGTATAAAAGTTTTGCAGGTGGGCGTGGTCCAACTTATTTTGGAAAAAGACTGTTTCCTTCTCGGAATGGTTACTTTCAAATCTTTTCATTCGCAAGTTAGACTCCATTCACATAGAGTTAACTATTTTTTTTTTCTACTTGCGATTCGTTCTTTTTTTTCTACGCTAAAAGGATTGTCCACTAAACTATTGACATTTTAAGAAAAACAGCTAAATATCGTTTCCGAAATGGATCAAGACTGAAGGAAACTGATGCTGCTAAAAATATGAGATTTCACAATCTATGACCGCTTTTTTTTTTTCTTTTGTATAATACAGAAAATACATAGAAAATATTGCTTGAAAGTAGCAAACTGGATAGCACACAAACAAACAAAAAAAACTTAAAAGTACCGTAAATGATGAAATTGGCAAAACTGCCCTAAGATGGTCTAAGAGATAAAAATCACACTTTGACTACTCCCATCCACCTTGAGACAAAAGGATAAATCTGAATGACGAGGCTATCCCCGGAACTAATGTTGAACCCTAAAGATCGTCATAGGTCATGACGCAACCTTTCCTGTGGGAAGCACGTCCCCTTAGCAGTAAAGGTTAGTCGGACCCACACCCTTTTTGAACCTACCATTATAACTAGAATCAATAACCATGCCAGAAGCTTCTCATCCTCATATCTGAGATGTTCCTCAGTAGACTTTCAAGAGATACGAATGCAGGACTTATTCAGTAGCTTACCAATGTCTCTGAAAAACTAGAAATTCGTGTCCTTGCTGGCAACAGCAACTTCAAAGCCAGCAATAGTGGTCTTACATCCTTCATGATTACTTTTAAAACAACCATGGCTGAAGGAATTCAGTTTCATTTAATAATGCCCCATCCTAAAAACAGCAATATGAAGAAAGAATAGAATATATATATATTCTCCTTATATGGCTTAAAATACGGATGAAACCAGTTTGTTCTATTAGATTCAACAGGGAGGATAATGCTTTATATATATATATATATATATATATATATATATATATATATATATATATATATATATATATATATATACACACAATAGGGAAGAACACTTTGTTGTACGCGACGGCTCTTGCTGTGAACAAGCCCGCTAATACATCAGCAGATTTTAAGCTGGAGATATACGTCTCTTGTTTTACAAGTAGCGCCATCTAGGGCTAAGAGTACGACTTAGCTACACACACGTCACAACTCTTTTTAGGGGGCGGGCTACATTCATGCATTTCAGATCGTAATTTAGACCTGAAACAGAGAACGATCACCTCTGACCCAGTACCCCCAGTGATATTACTCTCGATACTTAGGACTTTGCGACCACGAGTAGATTTAACGAGCGCCAATTGCCATACACTCATGGAATCTTTTGGCCGGTGAGCTTCGAACCCGTAACCTAAGGAGTACGAATCCAACGCTCTACCAACCAGGCCATCCCAGCCCTAGAAGAACATTTTAAAGGTAGTAATCATAGTTGACTGTTTTTGAGCCGCCTTAAGGCACACGGGGAAACATGAATTTCCAGCAGCATATGACGCCACGACAGCATTGGCAGGAAACTAAGGTTGAGTTTGAATAACCATTAACCGATCACTGTACTACCCCTCTTTTAGGAGGCAAGTCCCGTTCTTGTTAAAAGGTAGACCCCTCAAATCGGCTTAGTGCCGACAAGGGCAGTGAGAAGCAACCACCATTCTTAAAGCTTCTCATCTTAAAATTTGAGATGTTCCCGGGAGCATATTAAAGATGGTAAGAAATCGAAGTACAAACTGGCACTTATTTTGCTTTAAAATCGCAATGATATTGATAAATTGAAGCCTTTAATACCTTGGAAGGACGCGAAACTAATGTGCTTTGGAAATGCCAAAAAATTAACCAGTGGATCACAAGGCTAATAAGAAAGTTTGAGACTACCGATAAAATCTTTAACAACAGACTCTTGATGCTGATAAAGAGAATAAGAAGAAGTTCGCTTTCATAACTGACAACTGAACACCTCAAAACACTCTCCAAGGCTTGAAAAACATAAACCTTTCCTTTCCGCCAAACTGTACCTTTATTCGATTCTGCAGCCATTAGGTCTAAGTTTGTCTTCAAGGAATACTATCAAATGACAGAAAATTAGAAAGTCGTATAGTATAATGAACATAACTATTTAATACTTCTAAAATTATATGAGTTACATGCATTTAATTTAAAAGTTTAAAACACTTTGCCAAAGAAGCTCTAAAGACTGTTATATATAGAAGATTCAATCGAAATCTTTCGAAGTTAATAACTTCAGCGAATTGGGTTCAGTGACCCGAGGATGATAGGCAATAAGAAATAAAATGAGTAAAAAGATGATAGGCAGTCAGAAGATGGATTACCCGACTATTGAGTTCTTGATAGTATTATGCTGCCTTGGGATGGGATTTCATTAGAAAGATTCATTTAAGCAATGAATAGATAAAAAATAAGGCTATTAAAATAGTTCTTGCGATTCAGAATTTAATCCTTAAAATTACTTTTTAAAGAGAATCATGGATATCAAAACTCACTGATGGGAAAATATGTGGTGAAAGCTTTATAAGCCCGTTAGCCTCTACAGTTCATAAGTAATTATTTTTGAATTGGGGTCATGTTATTAGCTACAAACCCTAAGATAGTACGTTCGGGACCAGGGCAATCCGCATCTGCTTTAGATTTAATGGAAACTAAATAAAACTAATATCCCCGACAAATGTGTTAGTTGCTAAAGGCGCCTAGGAAATAAATAAAAATAGCAATGAATTCTGAAAGCAAATATTTATTAGTAGATAAAATATCAAGATTTGTTTATTTAATAATTACCAGTTTTTAATGACATTGTTTTTCAGACTCCTTAACATGTGGCGTAATTTATCCAAAATCAAAATTTAATTTAATTAGTAACTAACCGATAATCAAATTCTGAAAATATTGAAACTGGAATATTGATGATATTCGGGTGTTCTGAATTTGAATCCATCAGCACGTTGGAAAATGAGTGTTGATTAGTTATCAAATTGCATATTTACAAATACGAAACAAATTTTTAAACAAATAAATTCAAAAATAATTTTTCTGTTTCAGAATTTTATATATCTACCCATTTATTTTAAAGTAATGTATGATAAACTTTTAATGCTGTACCCTTTCCTTCAATGCATTTCTTGTTAATATGAGTTTTTAAAAAATGATATAGCCACATGTATTGAACTTAGTTTAAATTTTAACCTGCGAATATTGCGGAATTGTTCTTTTTCGTCAATGCCTTTTCTATCAACGTTCAGTTTCATTACTTCAGACTGTAATTTACAAAACATTCTATCTTTTTTTATGAAAGTTTCCTATTCTTATTCAGTAACTATGAATTTTATTTTATTAACATCTATACTATTATTAATTTTTATTAATTACAGTATATCAACATTTTTTTGTTTACTGATAATATAAAGTAATGACTTTGGCAATGTGCAATTAACTTTTTCTTCTAAGAACAAAATAATGATATTTGTAGTTATTATTTCAACGAAATTGTTTGTTTGCTGTATATACAGTAATATAATAATAATAACATCTGCTAAAAATAAAGATGAGAATGCATGTATGTGTTTACACAGATCATTTGTACAGACCAGATAATTTAAATTACAGCTAACGAATTTGGCACATATATACCTTGGTGGGTAGAAATATTCACCTTAGAAAGATTTTTCAAAATTTTAATTAACTAAAAATTAATCGAGATGTCGGCCCTTTTCCTTGACAGCTTCCTAAAATAGTATTGCACAAAAAATAATGTTATACTTTAAAAAGGATTTTTTTTAAATTCCTTTTGGTGATAGTATTTTAATAACCGTGCAAATGTTTGATAAATTGTGACAATTTTTAAATTATATATTTATATAGTAACATTACCATGAAATTTAGAAGAGAAATGAACCTCAGTTTTACATTTTTAACAACGCTATGACGTCATGGGACTGGTGTCCATTAGGAAGGGGAGTCTACACACAATGAACAGAGCATATGCAGGATCATTAAAACCCCGTTTTAATGCTTGACAATTTTTTAAAAATGAGTATAGAGTTATATATAACAGATTTAAATAAATTAAAAGTTTATTAACACCCATTCCGAACCAACTGGTCTCCAATGGCTACTGTGACAAATAAATAAAACTTGAACGTACTCAAGTGTTAGTATCTTGTTACCCTTTTAAAATAAGCAACAATTTTTAAACATTTGAATTTAAGAATCTGTTGAATATTTTTTTTGGTAAGAATGATGAGCTCCAGTATTTGTTTAGTTAAATATTTATTAAAAGATTTTTTTTATAAATTCACAGGATGTAATGAGTGGATATTATTTATATTTTAGTCATTAGCTATCATCGGGAATTCTATTTTAAAATTAAATACTTTTGATAAATATGATAATGCAGCCAGTATATTTTCTTTCAAAGTGAAGCATTTTTTTATTAACAAAATGTGCAGATAATATTTTTCAGTTTGTGTAGGGACTTAAAAATAGATTTTAATTTGTAATCACTCAATTAATTAATTTTTTAGTTTGTCTTGGGACTTTTAAAAAAGGATTTTAATTTTTATTTACATTGAACTTAGATGACTAAAACAATTATTGAAGAGAAAAAGTTTATAAAAAAATTTATGCATACGAGCATTTCTAAAAGTCATTTAATTATCTTACTATCTCTATGCAACAGTATTGTTACTAAATTAAAAATCATTTACCAAAACAATTATTTAAAAAAATCCATACGATTTATATTATTATTTATGTGCAATAATTATAATGCACTGTAAATAATTTATCGAAACAATAATTAAAAAATATATATCGAATGATTAATTTTATTAATCCAGAGTATCCACAACACTGAGAAAAATTCTTCACTATTATTCAAAAGAAGTAATTTTCTGATACAAACTTTGAACAGATATTTAATTACAAAAACTGTAAAAATTAATGATGACGCATTTATGACTTGATTTCAGCCTAAGTCTCATTACAACTATTCCGCACGATTCCTTTTACTATATATAATTGAAGATAGAAGATAGTCTTAATTATCATGTCAGAACATGATGTTGTTTTGGGGATGAGGTTTCTGACGGCAACAAAAATACATGAAATATTTTAACTTGGAATGTAATACTTTCTTATCATATATGTTCCAACATGTTTTAGATAATATGTGGTACCACATTTATGGATACAAACAGGAGAATGCCCCACATTTTTAATATTCTTTATCATGTCAGAACATGTCTTGGGGATGAGGTTTTCGACGTTAACAAAAATCCGTAGACGAAAAATAAAAATTTTATTATCTGCCCAAACATCTCTAAAAATCAGCTTTTAATAACGCGTCGCCATTCCATTTACAACAGCTCTTATTTTTAAAAAAAATAATAAGTTAATGACTACAGCCAATAAAACTTAGAAAAATATCATTTTGAGTGCATGGTTATATGAAATGAAATAAAAGTGCATGATAATTCTCTAAGTGGGTTCAAAACAGTTCTTGTGAAAATACGAGTCTTTTATTTTTATGGACTTCTCAACTTTTTCATTCGGCTTTTATTTCACCACTTTTAAAATGAATTTAATACTGTCCCGTACAGTCTTTTTACGACATTTTCTTTTAGACACAATAAGACAGCATGATTTTTTTAAATGCTTTTTTTAAAATTTTTTTTATTGTATACTGCATCAATTTTCACAGATGTTTCCTGGGAGATTCAATGTATATGAGTAGTAGTAAATGCCTGATTAGTGAAGTATTAATTATAAACGATTAATTAATGAAGTAGCGATTTATGAATGAAATATTAATAAATATAGCAACATTTGTGAAGATAAAACCAGCATTTCTGCATCAAAATCGCGACAGCTAAAACCATTCTAAAATATTTTACTCGCCCCTTCAAACACTTTAACTTTAAACCGGCAGACGATTTTACAGCTACCGAAATATTAAAAAAATAAAATGATAAAATAAAGAACATTCTTTTTTTTACATTGTTGGCCATTTATTCATTTTAACATCACTCAAAAAATTAAATTTGATTCTATTTTTTGAAATCAATGAAGCATTACGAATCCCCCTTCCCCTCGACTTCGGATATTATTTTTCATATCACATTTTTCGCAGACGATTGAAATATGTGGGAAAAAGACAAAATATTAAAAACCAAATCTCCACTTAGCAATAGTTCATCTTTCTTCTCCTATGCCTCGTATCTTTCTCTCTTCTACACGTGCAGAAAAAAGAACGCCCTCTAGGTATAAATCCGACCACCAGCGTAGAGACCACCCGCATTGCTCTCTGTATTAGTAAGGCCGCCTTGGAAAATAATCTTGTTTCCCCTTTCAAGACTGACTGGCCGGACATGTTCTTTTTTCTTTTCTTTTTTTTTCATTTGAACAAAAATGGTGCTCGAACGCAAGGTGGTATTAGTTCCTGGTAGCGACAGAAGGTTATTTTTCGTTAAGAGAAAATAACGTTTGGTAGGTGGTGGGTAGGTTCCGAGGGGTTTTGCGTGTTAGGAATTTTAATTAAGATTTTAGCATTTAAATTGGGAAGCCGCAAGTTATTTCAGCAATTTGCTGAAAAACATTTGAACAAACATTTCTTTCATGCGATAACAGAAGATATAAGAGTGATAGTAAAATTTCAAATTTAGGTATATTAAATTTTATTGGGAAAATCGCATTAGAAAATATTATTTGCGTAATATTAATTTTTGATTAATAAAATCTTTAGTATACTTTTTTTTAAAGTAAATAATATACATTTTTAGTAATAAAATTTTTAAATACCAATAGTATAATAAAACTTTTTAAAGAAAATTCAAACTTTTAGTCTGAAACATCATAGTATGATAATGCCTTAGGCGTCTGTCTCTCTTTATCTATCTTAATATTAACGTTAAAAATTGCTGCTTAATTTTAACAGCATAACATGCACTAAAAAAATTATTAATATTATCGTAATATAGGTATGCTGAAATGTAGTAAATAAAATAATGAAAAGCATTGCTGCAAATATGCTTGAAAATACGCTTTGAAATTTATTACTATTAGTAAATGGATTTAGTTTAAAATTTATTACAATTAAAAATTGGACGGATTAAAACTCGGAACAGTGAAATCTTAATTTAAAAACAAAAATTTAAGAAGTATAACAATGTTTTTTTTGTGCGATGAAATACTTCGAAGTTATTGAGGATGAAATTTGTTAATTTAATTACTTTGATTAGAATTATTTATAAATCTAAAAACATTTTGAAAGAAAATTAACCCTCTATAAGCCGAATTTTTGTAGTAACTCAAAAAAAATAAAAAAATGTGGGAATGAAAAATCAAAAATTATAAACCTATATATGCAAATTAAAACAAATTATAGTGTTTAAACAATTTTATCGCGTTATAATCATTATGTGAGTTTCAAGTCACATCGACCCATAAAATTTGCACTTCTGTGTATAATAGCTCATTTGTGAAAATCCATAAAGCAGTTTGCCTTTGGTGTAAGGCATAAATCTACATGCATCCATAAACATAGTTTGTTAATCACTGACAAAAGCACAAATAATTTCAATTGGATCAAATGGTTTCGCGTAGTTTTACTGCCAACAGTGTGCACAGCTATTATTTTGCCATTTCGGTTTGATGAACCTAGCAATGGCCATGAATACTAGTATTGGTTGTGTTTGTAACGTCATAGATTTAAGATTTATGCGCCATCTCATGAAAAAAGCTATAATTATTTTGTAAAACGTAGATAAAATGTGACCTGAAAGTTACACGGGCCCATAGAGGGTTAACATAATGTATTTTGTTATTTGCAGTTTTGTGAAGAGACGAGTATTCATTTTTAGACAAATTTTTTTTCTCGCTATTGAAATTAAAATGTGATATACATCTATGATTTTTGTATTTTGGTTTTTAGTATTTTGGTTCAGAAATTTTGTTTAAGTGGATTCCATATTGTTTATCTATGATATGATAATTACTTATACCTGCATTTGGCTGGAATTAAGCTGCATTCGCACTTTTCCATTATATGCAAACTTTGGAAATAATTCAAGCTCTCTTACTTTTAGATTTGATTGGTATTTTAAGTTGAGGCTAAAGAAATTTCTTCCTTTTCAGGTATAAAGATTTTTATAAAAATGTTCTTGTAAAATTGTATTTCTGTGATACAAATTTATTTCCAAAACCTCAATTTCCTGGGATTTTCGGGTCACAAGGGGGGAATTTTTTGATGAAAGTCAGACCCCTTACAGAAAAAATTCCTGATTTGAATCTTTGCCTATGGGTGACCATTGAAAGAGTCTTCAGGACAGATTCATCATATATTTTTCTTTTGGGTTTTGCTTTAAACTTAATTTCTATTTTTATTTAGTTAATTTCCTATGTGTTTTAGCTGTATCAGCCTTAGTGCTCCTTAAATACAATCTATGTTTTAGTATTTTGATTCAGGAAACTTGTTTAGATGTATTCCATATTGTTTACCTTTAATATGATAGTTACTTATAATTTTTGAATTAAAAGCAAGAATTTTTGAGTTTTAATATGATTGTATATCTGTGAATAGAACAGAATGATAGTCAGCCAATTTTATTAATGACTTTAGTTCCAGATCTGATATTGATCTTCAACTGAGATGATAAAACCAAAAGCTGAATTTAATTCTTCTAGATGCAATCTGTCAGGAATTATTTCGGCCATATGTGCACCAATAAATACTTCGTTTTCTTAGATATATTCTGCCAAAAATTTAACAGAAAGCTGTAATCGTGGTGGTTTGTTTACATAGAAAATTTTACATCGTCCCCGATGGATGTTTTTAGTAATTGCATTGAGAAAAAGACCAAGTAATTCACAAAAAGATTTTTTAAATGTTGCTGCATAATATAAGATCAAAGAGCTTACAAAGTAATGAGAGATCAGTATTACGAATAAATTCCAAAATATTGAATGAAATTCATTTAAATAAAAATGAAAATTCAAGAATGAATTAAGATTTTCTTACAACTTTAAAAATGAAATAAATGTCTATAAATGAAATAAATAACTATCACTGGCTCTTTTAAAGAAATAAGTGACACTAACTAGCCTATATTTTCCTCATTTCAAAATCATCTTCAGCGCACAAAATAATATTTCACAAGGTTTTGAAGATAATATGAGAATGATATGAATTTTAGAAGGTGAAACATTCAATAAATAATAGGTTATCTTAAAAATATTTACAAAATTTAGGCATTTTTATTTTCTTATATATATATATATATATATATATATATATATATATATAT
>JAOUZG010026507.1:1905638-1935459 GCA_026289955.1 Argiope argentata | reverse complement strand
TATATATATATATATATATATATATATATATATATATATATATATACTAGCCGCCTTTGGCGACCAGTCGGTTCGCCAGTATTAATGCTCACTAAAATTTTCATATAATATTTTATGTAGCTGTGTCTCTGTGTTTTAAACCAAACAAATTTTGATAATCATATAATTCATTTATAGTATTATTTTCTTCAGATATTCTGTTCATTGTACTACTCATCTTTCTGTTTCTATCCGAGCAATGATTGTCCCGGAATTGATATTTTATTTAAATGGTGGAGGGAAAGGTCTAAAATTCTACGTTTTTATAGAATAAGGGGATTCTAATTTTCATAAATGTAAACACACTAAACAAATAAAGACACAATCGGTTTTCAAGAGATGCGGAAGTTTAAAAAACAGCTTGGAAAATGCTGCGCACAAAGGAAATAATGGTGACACACACACACACCATTTTTTCTTTTCTTTTTTTTCTCTCCTTTTTTTTCTTCATTACTTTTCTTTTTACAAATTTTTATTTTCGCTTTGTTATTTTTTTTTCTTCTCTGCCCAGACTTTATTTTGAGTAAGCATAGATTAAATATTCATACCGACTAATAATAAAAGCAACTATTTTCTTTCTTTTTTAAACATCCCGTTATCTATAAATGAAAACCAACTGACTTCGCGCATTTCTTTCTAAACAAATGATAATTTATTACTTCCTGCTATCTTACTCGGTGTGGGGGAAGGAAATGAAGATTTTTGGCGGGAAAGTAAGAAAAGTGTCGTTTTAACTATTTTCCTCGCAGTTTTTTAATTTTTTCTCTCCATAAGAACCACCCTCGTGTCTTCACGAAAATATTAAAATAAAAATTAGCCGAATCGGTCGAGCCGTTCTCTAGTTTTGCGCTTAGCAACGCATTTCGAGTTGCATTTTTATTAATATAGATATATATATAATGATTGGCGTCATCAAATATTTGAAATTAAGAATATTACAAGTAAATATTGTTGCAAACGGGCGACCGCCGCAAAAATTCGCCAAAGATGGCGACGTTAGGCGAGGAGCTTCACTGCAGCTAGGTTGGTTTGGCGAAAGGAATAGTCTAATAGCCGCTGGATCGCGCTCGGTGTTTTGAGAAGTTTCAGGGCACGCGCTTCCTCGTTTATATAAGAAACGAGCAGCAGGAATCGGCTAGTTAGTTGAGAGTTTTTCCTTAAAAGAAGCGTCTCGCTGGACTAGAGGAATAGTGAGCTGTGTTTACGTTTGCTGTTAACGTTGTGTTATTGAGCTCGCTGTGATTTACTGTTTACTGTGCTATACGATAGCTGTTTCTCAGTCTGTGTTTATCGCGCGTAAGGCTTGCATTTACACTGTAAGTGACTGTTGACTGCTGGATTGTGTTTATTTGAAGTTTTATTTTATCAAGTCATCCTGTAAATAGCTGTAAATAAATTTTTTTTGTGCTGTCCTCAAGTAAAGTCCATTCAATCCGCTAAAAACGTAACACGCTAAAAATAATACGCTAAAAACGTAACAATATGATAACTATAACTTGTGAACTAGATATAGAGATTTAACATTTAAAGCATCGATTCGTATCAAAGTTGGAAAATAATTGGTCAATAGGTTGACAGTCTGTCGGTCTGTATTTTCACATGCAAGTAAACGCAATTATTCAAATGTGTAATAACTTAGACAAATGAAATTTGATATGTTATCTAATTATTAAAATTGTATTATGTATCAAATGTTCAAATGTTGTTTTGAGTCGATAAGAATCATACCAGACTTTCCGACAAGCCGAGAAGACGCCCGGATCTGAACAATAAAACTGAATGACTGGACCACCGCAACAGCCACACGGGTGGGAACTGTGATTAAGTCCTAAAGGCCATCACTGGCCTCGGTACAACCCTTCCCGTAGGAAGTACGTCCCGTCATTGATGGAAGGAGCCTACCCCCTCCTATTAATGTACCCTACATGGTGGCGAAATCTAACTCCCATATCGGAAACATCTCATCTTCATTTCGAGGTGCCCCCCTGGAGGATCGAATCGGTTGAAAAAAATGGGGAAAATACATATTCAGATTGTTTTATTGGGAAGCAGACAAGTATCGGGAATCGAACTATGAAAATAAAATTCTTAGCAATCGCGAAATCTCTTGATTTAAACAATTTTTCTACGAAAAGGAGATGGTTTAATACATTCAGAAGGAATAATACAAGGAATTTTTTGTCATTCCCTCTGGTTTATTGAATTTTGAAGCATTTTTAGTTCAGCATTTTGGCGTTCTTTCTTTTTTTGAAAAATTCATGAAATGAGATGCTGCACTAGAATTCACTGGTTCAGTTAAATAATTATTTCTAAAAATGTAAAAAAAAGAAGAAAAGAGGGGGTTAATGACTGAAAATGTAGAATAAAATGCTCAAACGATCGTACAAATTCATATTATTCTATTGATTATTCTGATGATGCATTTTTTACATGTATTTTGATTAATTTATTTAATATACGGTTATCATAAAATTTTTGGAACAGTATAAGTATAATGTATCCATAGAAAGCGGAAAAGAAATCAATTCTTTCTCTAATGGAATTTAGTTAAAAAATAAATTTTATGAATTGAAACTTTGTTGTAAAAGGAAAAAAAAGCTTCGAAATCGGATAGAAACTGGATCTTCAAGCAGTGAAGATTTATTCTCACTAATTCCACTATAAAACTTGCTGCGGACTTTCGAAGGATTTAAAGCTTATTCCTTTAATTTATTTGGGAACTCAATGAACAGATATATTTAAAAAACTTATAACGTAAAGTTTACATATTGAAATAAAGGAAATTTATTCGAATTTTAGGCAACATTCTGATATTATTTTTCTAAGAAATTCATGGAACTGGAAAACAAATCGAATTACCAAAGAATATGATTTAAAAATTTCCCAGTCACCTAAATATAAGCATATATGGAATATTTTGAGCCACTTAGAGAGATTAAAAAATAACTGGGCAGTGTTTAAAAACGGAAAAAGATAGCACCAATGACATTTTTCTGTTTTTGATATTGTGGAAGTATGAAATTGTGTGGATGTGTATTGAGGACTGATGATTGAGCTCACAAAGTTAGGATTTGTAATCGCGTAACATATCCACTTGACAAAAGTAATTATTCGTGTATGGAGAATGTTATCTGGCCTATGAAGCTTTCACCACACAATCTCCCACTAGTGAATCGGCCGTGAGACGAATGATGCATTTTGCGCCAAGTGTATGGCGAGCGTGTGTGAGTTGGCTGTTGTTTCTAATGCGCCTGAAAACCATTGATGCAGGTAGAGGTCGCGACAGTAGCTGTAGAAATTTGCTTATTTAGGGTCGGAGGTCACCACTGTGTACGGCGAATGGTTATTGAGGACTAAGGACCAAACTCACTATGTTAGGATTTGTAGCCGAGTAACATAGCCACTAGACAAAAGTAATTATTCGTGTCCGGAGAATGTTATCTGACCAGCGAAGCTTTCACCACATAATTTCCCACTAGTGAATCGGCGGTGAGACGAATGATGCATTTTGCGCCAAGCGTGATTTGGCTGTTATTCTAATGCGCCTGAAAACTTTTGATGCAGGTAGGGGTCGCGACAGCAGCTGTTGAAATTCGAGGTCGGCGGACCCCACTGTGGAAGGCAAATGGTTGTTGAGGACTAAGGACCAAACTTGCTATGTTAGGGTTGGTAGCCGAGTAACATAACCACTAGACAAAAGTAATAAATTCGTATCCGGAGGATGTTTTCAGGCTTATAATGCTTATAAATACAAATGTAATTTTATGTCACATTTTTGTTTTGTGGAGAAAAGTGTTTCAAACAAAAATTCGATTTTCAAACACTATTAACCGAATGCCGGTTGGTATTAATAGCCAAAATATTCACCAAAGAGTGCATGATAGATTCAGCAGAAGCACTTAATTTATACCAGTTAATATGTCTTAACTATTATACATCAATGCTAAGGCAAGGCACACTTTGGGATAGCAACTTTATTGGAGAACATGCGAGAGACATTTGGGGACATCCCTCAGTTGGCATTTGTTTCTTAGTTAGAGTAACTAATTTTACGCAATTCTCATCAATTATTTTTCTTCGGCACTAATTGCATGCATAGTGGGACATTGACGATTAATCACATTTGCTATATGATTGATATGACCTGATTTGGACTAACTTTAGAGAATAAATAGATATTTAGAATAATTTTATGAACTATTTGTTTCGTCTTTAAAAAAATAACAATTTTTTGAATGTCTAAAAGTTTATTTGGGTTAAAATAAAAGTTTATAGAGTACTATATTTATATAAAATACAATTCGCATTTTCCCCATAAAGTAAACATAAGCAGTTATGATTTTCCACGGGCACAATTTTTTCCTATCGAAAACTAAATTAACTCATTTGTAATATATTTAAATCCTTATTTTACAAAAATAAGAATTTTAAAAGTAAGAATTATATCACTTTTTAAAAAATACTAAAAACATATTTATCCATATGTCATCGATGCCCAGAATAAAATATCCCATTCGATTACCCCTCCAAATAATGTCATTTAATCACCAAGTTTTGAAAACACAGAAAAAAATATAGAGGAAGAATCATTCCATTCTTAGCCCCCTCACTATGTCTCTACTTTTAAATGTTCATATTTTTCTCTTAGAAAAAAGCGTTTAAGACCCGTGGTTTAATTGCACCACCAATAGATTCATGTAGAAAATCTTAATCACGAATGAAATGTCTTCTTTTTCTTATTTCAAATAACATTCTTGATTTATAGAAAGATTAAAATGAAATCTGCTATGCATATTTCAATGTATCATGTCAGAACATCATTTCTTGAACGGCCAAGCACCACGTGCTCGGGCTAGCTAAATTATATATTTATTTATTTTAGTTGTTTCATCGAATGAGTCACTTTAGTATTGCAAACGATCCAGAAAACTTTGTCTCGCATCGATTGTTCAAAAAAAAAAAATCACATTTCCTATTTATTTCATTTTATATAATCACGTGCACAAAATGACATTTTTATAGGTTTTAGTTGCTGTAGTCATTAACTTATTTTTTTTAAAATCAGAGCTTTTGTAAATGCAATGGCAACGCGTTATTAAAAGCTGATTTTTTTAGATGTTTGCTCAGATAATAAAAATTTTATTTTTCGCCTACTGATTTTTGTTGACGCCAGATCACCTAATTCCCAAAACAATATCATGTTCTGATCTGATAATAAAAGTTATTAAATTAAAAAGACAATTCATATTAGATGCATTACTATCGGATCAAATATATAATTACCATAATTGGTCTAGCGTTTGACTAGTTTAGTGGCTAAGACACTATTAGTAAGTCAAAAGACCATAAGTTCGAATAAAAAAGCAATTGAGGGTTTGCTAAAAATTATAATTTTTAAATAAATAGATAATTAGAATAAATTTTAAAAATATTTATAGTATTGGGTGTAATTTGCTAAGCTTAGGAAATTATACTAAACAATATTAGAAACTACGCTACATAATATCGAAATCTAATATTAATCAATGCAACAAAAGTCGTTCCACTACCATATCTAATTATTGTTTTTCCAAATTTTACATTACACAACAGAGTGCGTTATTTGGATTCTGGAGAATAACTGAAACTTTGAATTGCATTTCTGTGTGTTTCGTTATCCTTTTCAGCCAATTTTAAATTCAAATCATCATTATTAAAAGTCAACAGAGTTTCGTTTAGTCATTTTAATGTCCCACTTTAAAGCAACTTCTGGATTGTTGGGGAGACACCTCGTTATTCCGAACCCCAATCAAACGACGAGAATGGTATCTGAGTTGGGGCCACATTTCCAAATTTCCACGCCATACCAGGAGGGAAATCCTTTTGCATCAATAGATTTAACTTGCACCAGAGCCTCTTATACGCCAGTTCTTCGATGGAATCATGTTTTAAAAATAGAACCTTCCGGAACTACCACCAAAAACTTACCACTAAGATGATGCAACATTTTTTTAAAAAAATGATTAACCAGATTATTTTTTGCTCTGATAATTTTACTAAAAAGATGTTAGGAGTCTAGATAGGGCTTTGAGTGCTGTTCTAAGGGTCATTCTCTGAATAATATTGCGGAAAACTGAACACGGTATTCTTGGAAAGTGTGATGAAATTGTTACTTTCTCGTATACGTAATATAAAGAAAAAATAGCAATAATAATAATTTTTAAAAAATGAAACTCGAGATTACGACAAATCTATAAGTTTTACACCTCTCTGAATTCTATGCACCTGAGTTCAAAATGCATCTTTTTAGAAAATGTCAGTCTGGCAGTCTTTGACTCAGATAACTAAAAAAGGATTTGAGCTGGAAGGAGGAGATTTGGTATGCGGTATTTATTAACAGCGAATTTACAGACTTATATCAAATTTTGAGCAAAATTCGCTCCCAGAAATTTTGCTGATCCGGTATTCGATTATAAGTTAGCACAACATTTCAAAAAACTGTCAGATATTTTATAAAGAGAGATATGTCTTCTTCATAAGTCACAAAAAGAAGACAGCTATAGATAGATAAATTCAGTACACATATATAAAATCTGCAATGTAGATACTATCAAATTTTAAGCTAAAAACCAATGCTTTGTTAACTGCCAGTTGGTCCGTACTTTCAGAAATATGTAAACACAATAACTCAAAAACGCAGTGAGTAAAGTATATTAAATATGGTACAGAATTTCATGCTATAAGTGTAACTTTTTAGCAAATTTTTGTTTCAAAAAAATGGGATAATGCATCTAAAATACAGATTAGGTTTTCGAATGTTATCAACCACATAACCAGGGCTTCTCGAAGGATGACAGGATAGATTTAGGAAGGACAGCAAAGTTGAATATCTCGTAGTTTAGATAATTTATATTAACGTCCCATTTTAAAGCAACATTATAGTTATTTTGGGATGGACCTCGTAATTTTGAACTGCAGCTAAATTTCGAGGACGGTACCTGTGGTAGCATCCTCCTCTCCAAATTTCCACGCCACACCAGTGGGAGGACATTTGGTATCGAAGGATTTAACGTGCTCTAGACCCACTTACGCGACCATTCTTCGGTGGAACCGGATCAAGAACTTGAATCTCTTCGTTTAAAGCTTATACGTTTATCCCCAAGCCATTGTGGTCCATTAAGGCTTCGTAACTATAGCATGTTGGTGTTATACCAGAGTTATGTAAGGCGCTCTCTTCTATAATACCTTTATCAGAGAGAGTTTTGGAGAAACCACTCCCACTTGTTTTGTTTTGGATTTCTTTGAGAACCTGAAGTTTTCGAATTCAAATTGTAACATTTTGATTGTTTTTTCAGAAGAATGCTAAGATATTTTTAATGATTCGCTCCGTGGAAGTGCAACATTCTTGAAATCTTGAGTGGTCGTATATTTTTTTAAAGTCATTTTTCTTTCATTAATTATCTAATCTGGATAATAAAGAGAGATTGATCAAATGAAATATATGTTAAATTACTGACTTTATAGTCCTACTTTCTATCAAAATCAAGGTTTGGGTTTTTAATTATTTTACTCAGATAAACCTTCTGATCACTTGAAATCTACTGCGACATCAATCCAATCCAATCGTAGGAAATGAAAAGTTATTATTGGTTTTGTCTGACTTTTTATTTAACTATAACTGCAGAAACGCTGAAAAAAAAAAAACGTTTTTTTTTATTATTATTTATTATTCTCCGGATTTTTTTTCAAGAACTGTTCTTTATTTCTCTTGTGTACATTTGTTATTTGAGTCGTAGCGAATTCAAATAATTTTTGTTTCTTAGACTATTTAACTTTATTTTTCCACATAATTTTATTGATAAAATGAATGATTCAGTCATTCACAAAACTAAAGAAAACATTTGAAAAAATATAAATATTAAATAATTCTTACATTTGAAAAATTTTTTTGTAGTTAATATTTGAGGAGAATAATGATATTATTCTTGAAAAGTGCCTTTAATTCGATATTAATATTTTCCAGTTATTGTAAATACCGGCGGCTTTTTTAATTTGGAGACTGTGTAGTTCTACTGATTTTGAGGCAGAATCTGCCTGTCAAACTTGCCGTCAACAAGGTAAAACGAATTTATTTTATATTTATTGAATTTTATGATTATATTTTATGACACTTTGGATTCTCTTATTATGCCTATTTAGTTTTCGTCAAAGATTCCGATGAATTAATGATTAGGAAATGTGTTTATTTATAGGCCTTTCCTATAATAGAATAAAATAGTAATTGAAAACAATTCTTCATTTGACAAATGTTTTAGTAGGACTGATATATTGTGTACATTCCGATGATGTTATTAAGCAAAGATGTAATCCAGGCTTCATTCAAAAATATAGTTTGGTATCAATATATTTAGGAATTACTGTTAGTGCTATTCTTTAAAGTTTCAAAGACTTAATTTTCAAAAGCAAGAATTATAAAGTCGTAAATTTCCAAAAATGAGGACCACAGAATCACTTAATTTTTAAAAACAGGGATTGGTGAATCACTTAATTTTTAAAAGCAAGGAATATGGAGTCATTTAATTTTCAAAAACAAGGAATACGGAATCATTTAATTTTCAAAAACAAGGATCACAGAGTCAGACTTTTTAATTCTTTTTTCTCCATCTAAATTTTATACACATTTGTGTCTCAGATCTGAGAGTTCCTACCTGGAACTACGTATTGCTTACTAAAATATTGTACAGATTACATTGTCACTATGTATAAGTTGTTATTTAAATTTAGTTTGATGAATTATATGCAAATCATATAAATATTCCTTTTTAATTATAAAAGACTTATTTATTTATTTTTGTAAGTACTAGGATGTATTATATTTTCTAGTCTCCTTTGTTGTGTCTACTGGGAAAAACATGTTCACTTAATGAAGATTGTAAGCTATACAGAAAAATTAAATATATATATGCTGTTTTTTCTGATTTTACTGTTTCAAGATATCATCTTACTTAAAAAATTATTTAAGAATTGAGAATCATTTCTTGTAAATTTGTTTGTAGTGGTTTTTATATATAAAATATCTGGATTTTTCTAAAAAAATATATATTTAGAAGAATTTTGTATCAATAGTTGTTTTCCTCATCAATAACTTTACAAACTGTTTCTGCATCTCTAAATTTCATGTGAAATCATACGTTTAATAACATTTGGAACAACTGGTATAACACTAGCATTTAAACTTGATGAGGATTATGTTCACAATAATTAGATAGTACCTAATATTTTTTATCTGTTTATGTACACTTGGAATGTAAAAATTTATAGCCAGGTAATTTATATTCATGATTGTCAGTATCCATTTAGTAATTAAAAAAATTGTATATTTATTATATTTTTTATAAAAAAGAATGTACATATATTTATATTTGTAAGGGAAAGGGCCATTCTTAAAATTTTTAAAATCTGTTGCATCTGCATGAGTTGAATAGCATCCCTACAGGGGAAGATAATAATATTTTAAGTTTTTCATTCAACTTTTCAAAATGATGGTTTTACAGCACTTAAAATTTATTCATTATTTTAAAAATTTAAAAATCAATTTCCACATATAACATATTTTTAAAATTATTAATCAGATATAGATTTTTCTTTGATAATATAATATTATTTTAGAAAAATTTCGATTGAAACGATAAACTTTTTTTGACAGTTTAATAGCAGTTGATGACTTCTGAATTACATATTTATTTGCAAGAATAAGTTAATTCAATAAAAAAAATAGAAGTTATAAATATAAATTTCATTCTAAAAATAAAATTATAAGTATAATAATTTTTATGGACAAAGACTATAAAAGTGCCAACTATTCTAGATCATCATTATACTCATACTTTAAAATATTGAATTTGAATATGAGATTTCATTAATACTATTTAAAAAGATAACTTACTGTCCTTAATTAGAAAAACTTTTATGGTCATGAATTATTTTTTTTGTTATCAAAAATTCAATAACTAAGCTTTATTTATTTATTTTGTTAATTAAAAATGTAGATTTATTTCCAATCCAATTGTGCTGAAACTTTTAATTGTATTTCTTTTCAGTGCAGGAAAAAAAATGGAATTCGTCGTGCTAAATTTTCTTCTGCTAATAATTGGTTGTTATGGTAGTGAAAATCAATTCAATGCTCTGGCATATAAATCTGTTACCAAAGATGGAAGATATGATGCTGGAATATGCTCAATGGAAGCAACTTGCGAGAAATCACAAAGTAGTCAAAATTTAACATGTTTTGGAACAGAGTTGCCGTATTTTACAACCTCATTAGCTTTAGCTGAAGATTCAGAATCTCATTTGGAAGTGCAAGTAGGCATTTTCCTTGATTTATTTTAAAATATGCTTTTCAAATTTTTAAGTATGCAATTTATTTTTTAGAAACTTAACAATTACTTTCAAAATCTGTGTTATAAAGTTAAATGTTTTAAATATTTCTTAGCAGTTCTTTTTTAATTATGATAATTGATTTTTATTTGTCTTTTACATTTTCCCCTTCATTCTTCTTCTTATCTATGGTCAACAGAAAGTTAGATTCTTTTGAAACTATTTTTTATTTAATGAATATTATTTCAGCTAAAGTGTAAATACATTTGGGATGTGAGCACCTAAAACTATTTTTTATTTAATGAATATTATTTCAGCTAAAGTGTGAATACATTTGGGATGTGAGCACCTAATAATAGTTTGTGTGAAATTAGTCTAGTATAGTTAAGAGTGTTTAATCTTTAATCTTAAAACTCATTTTGAAAAATTAAACAAGTACAATAGTATTCTTGATACTCTTTGATGAAGTATCTTTAAGTAATAAGTAAAACAATGTTGGCCCGTTTGAATGTTAATAGAGAAGGTATTTTATTTAAATTTAGGATTTACATTTTTATTTCTTAAAATATGTAATTTGATAGTCCTTGGTTTTTTTCTTCTTTCTGTCAAAGTAGGAATCCTTCAGCTTATTTTTTTCTTCTTTTCTAAATAGGATAATCTTGCACTTTGGCAAGGATTGAGAAGCATTCCCAGATGCTGGTCTGTTGTTCAACCTCTTTTATGTTCTATTTATATGCCAAAATGTGAGAATGGCTTAGTATCCTTACCTACACAAGAGATGTGCAGAATCACTAGAGGCCCATGCAGAGCTGTACAAAAAAGACATGCATGGCCATCATTTTTACATTGTGAAAATAAGAAATTATTTCCACCACGTTGCAGAGTAAGGATATTTTATTTTTAAAATTTTTCGAGATTAAGCCTTTTATTTTACAGTTTAATTTAATTCTTTTTGTATATAGAATTATATAATATTTTTTTTTGAATATTATATAAGTAATAATATTCTAATTGATACTTTGGACTCACTCTGCTGAAAAGTAATTTAGAAGAATATTTTATAATTGAAGACTTAAAATGCAATTGTCGTCTCCTCCAACTCTTTGTATCAAAATGTGATGAAAACCAAGGTTTGACAATAAATATAAATTCCTATATACTCTTAAGTAGTTTAAAAGATGCATTTGAAGAACTTTTCTGGAGAATGTAGTAAATGGACACTTATGTATTCGACCATCCAACTTTATTGCCAAATTTGAAGTTGTTGCCAATGAGTTGCTAAACCGCCACTTATGGCAATCCGGCAATGGCGTAATCTGTTGATCTTAATCACCAAATTTCAATTCGTTGCAAATGAGTTATTAAAATGTTGGTGAAGGCGATCTGATACATAAGTACCATGTAGTGTTTAATTTTGTGGTCATTATCATGGTTTTTTTAGCTTGTTTTGTGAATTGTAAATTTATCTTGAATTACTGATGTAATATAATAAAAAATTAAATCTTCTGGAAGAATATAAGCATACATAGATCAAAGGGGGTAAAGCTGAAAACTAAACATGAAATAAATACTGCTGCTCTGAAAATTGAAACGATTCAAAATCAGTTTGTTAGACTTGTAATCCGGCAGCTATTGAATTTTCCATTTTTATTCTTCAATTAATTATCGATCAGATGAGTTTGCTTGAAATATCTTGTATATAGTTTTGATATATTTAAAGTTTGTGCACTTCTGCTATTTAAAGCTTGTAAGTTTAGGTTTACATAGTTACAGTTTTTATTTCAGCATTGCCATATTGGTGTAATGTTCCTTGAAATCTGTAAAATATTATATTAATAGCCATTAAATGTATCATCTTCCTTTAAGAAGTCTCATATTGATAGATCTTCTTAGTTTCAGAATTTATGATCTTGAATGCATCACCCGGATATCTATATATTGTCTGTTATTTCGAATGTAAATAGATTATAAATAATTTAGGGTTTAGTTCTTCATTAAATTAAACAGCTTTTAATATTATAGATTTCATTTTAGATATTCCAAATTATCTCATGATGCCAAAAATAATTATCAAACATCAGACTCCCTTCAGCAAGGCATATCCATGCTGAATGCATTTGCCACTATACAAACCTACAAATGCACCTATTATCAAATTTGATATATTTACCTGATATATCTTTGAATGATCAGAAATTATAAAACAGAAAATTTACTTTCTTGTACAAATCTATAATTATCAATATGTAAGACTCGATTTGGTGTGTTGGTTTATAAATTAATAAAAACCATAAAGGAACTTTGAATCTGTTGTGAGCTGTTTTAGAAAGTAGTCAACAAAATATTTTTAATTTGAAACCAAATTGATCAAAAAGATTCCTTTTTACATTATTGTTCTATTCTACTTTGTAGAAAATGGAAGATAAAAGAATATATAATATGGCATGGACAGTACAAAGTTAGTCTAGTGCTTACTCAATAAAATATTTTTTTACTAATTCCTCAAAATTTATAAATTTAAATAAAAGTAAATACAAATCATAACTTTCAATTCATTGGAATATTTAATGAACTGTATAATTTGTCTATGGTCTGAATTTGAAATGAAACTTTTTCATTAAATCTAATAATATATTTGATTTTATGAACACTACCTGCACGGCATTACCTGTGGAATAGCATCCAAGAACATAATATTCTTTAAACTGACTCCTAGTCTCCATCTGATATGACATGAGCATGTTAGGTAACATCAAACAAACTTTAAAATATATTTTGAAATAATTAAGAATAGTTTCAAAACAATTTTTTATAGCACACATGCAGAAATATTTAGACTGTTACAAAATATTCCGTAATATGGCACTCTGCAGAAAAAACACATATGATCATTTCACTTCTCAGTAGATCATTCTGTAATCGCAATTCAATTACATTGTGATTTAAAGAACAATGTTATTTCATTCACCAAAAGGCTCTTCTTTTTTAAGTGTGGACAATATTTCTTTGATATTCGCCAACTGAACGTTTCTTTCCAAAAACGAAGCTTTTTGGCTTTTAATGTGTTCCCGCTAAGTTTAAATTTCCTTCTTTTGAGCATAATGAGATTTGAATCACTGGTTAAAATCATATATGTATATAATATACCACAGCTCTTGCTTTTTGTACATGCACAGTTTGAGGTTTTCGCGCATGCGCATATAAGTACAAAGTTAGAATCAAAACTGTAAAACTTAAAAAAAAAAAAAAAAAAATGATATGACTTTAGTGTACTAAAACCTTCCCCAATAAATGCTGTGCAAAATGCTATAAATATTTCCAATATTCGTTTACTATTTTTCGAGTTTTTGTGGTTCAAAGATAGAAATGCTTTCAGTAGACTTCATTTTATACTTTGTATAGATACTTGAGTTCATTGATGTGTTTTATTTAGTAAAAATTTATAACCTTGTTGAAAGACTTTGGTTTTATAACTAGTTTGTAATTTTTTTTAAATTTATTTCTTTTGTTGTGTATTTAGAATATAATAATAATTTTTTGTTTCTTTGTCTGTTTTTTTAAATGCAATTATTTTTATTTCCAATAGAATCCTCTTCAAGAAATAAAATTTAACACTAGTTTCAAGTGCATCCCACCCTTAGTAGAAACTGATAATTCTGATATTTACTATGAAGATGTAGATGGTTGTGCCTTACAGTGTCAGAATCCTTTTTATACAGACAAAGAACACGATGATTCTCACTTTTTGATTGGCTGTTTGTTTAGCGTGGCTCTCTTTGCAAATTTGTTTACTGTGGTGAGTTCTTTGAAGATAGCTTTTATAAAGTATCACAATTGTAAATTTATTATTAAAATGTGTGTGATAATACGTAACAAATAATTGAATTAATTATAATAATTGACTTTTAATCAAATAACATAAAAATTTTAGAATTGTTAAACTTTTTTGCAATTGTGTATTCTTTTTATAAAGTGGGTCTCTTTCTAAGCCTCATTAATAATTATGACAGTATTTTATATTATAAATGAAAAAAATCTATGCATCGTTCACTTTTAATCATGTTATTGATTGATGATTTTTAAACTTAATACTACAGAATAGGGACTTTTTGTTATGTTTTCTTTATTTGATTTCTTTTAACTGTGAAAAATTCTAGGAAGTATAATATTGCATGCTTTTCTAGAAATATTGATTTATTTCAACTTTTTTCCCCCCTGTGTATGTGTAATGAAAGAGAGATTACATACTATCAATGATGATATTAGTTTCATTTCATTGATGTAATAGAAAAATCTTTGGTATATTTTATAAAGGAATTTATAGTGGCTATTTCATCAGAATTTAAGACTGTAAAACTGTTTTGATGAGAAGTTATTCTTCATCGCTAACTAGAAAAAACTTGTATTCGGTTAATTAGAAGTTGCGAGTCCCCTCACCTCCCACTTTGTGTATTTGAAAATAGTGCTGGAATTTTTTTCTTTCAGATATTTATTATAGAACAAAGCTTTCTTTGTCAATCTATATTAATTGCATATTTTAAAACCTATGTAAAATTTATTACATTTCTGTTACTTGAAATTCCTTTCTAAAAAATTATTAAAGAAAATTAAATAAAATATTAAAAAAAACTACATTAAAAAAAGAAATCAGTGCTCTGAAAATTGTGAAATATTTTAGTACTACTTAAATTCATATTTATTTTAAAGCTATTGGGAAGATTCTTAAACACAAATTGATATCTTCTTTTCTTCATAATCATTCTTAAATTGATAAATTAATTTTCTTAATTGTCTTTTAAATTTTATTATAAGATTATATAAAAAAAGATTTAATATGTAAGATGTGATAAAAAGTCCAAGAAATTATATCAAATTATTAAAAACGTAATTATACATTTTAATAATATGTAAAGATGTATTAGTTTTTTTTAAATTGGAAAATGTTGTTTTATCCTCCTATATAATTTTTAAAAATAATCCTTATTGTTCCTTTATTGGAAATGTGGAATTATTTTGACTCTTTATTGATGATTAATTCATTTTAATATATTCACTTATTTAATTAAACAGAATTTTAAAAATATGATTTTCATTTGCAATAGATACATTATAGGCTTTTCAATTATTGATATTTTAATTCAAACGATTGCTTTTTTAGTTTAAAAAACAAAAGGTAAAATATTTGACTCTTTTTAAAATGACATTAAAGATTAAATACATAAAAAAATTAAATTTTATTTAAATGAATGCTAGTTTGCAATTAATATTGTTAATTGTCATGCTATTTCTCCCCAAATATTGCAGATTTCATAATGGATTTTTTTGTTCAAATAATCAATATTAATGTTAAAAAGAATATTAAATAATGAAATGATACATAATATAAATGCTGGAATATAATATAAATAAAGCGGCAAAATAAAAATAATCTATGGAATAGGAAATGAATGAATTAGTGAATTCTTAAAGTTTATAAGAAAGGAAAACATCTATTAAAAATGCTGAAAGAAAGAGCAGAGAATATAAATTATTATTATGATCCTCCTTTCAATATCCTGTTAATAATTATACTGTTCAACCACAGAGTTGCAACTTTTCTAATAGTTAAATGTATAATTTTTTAAAAAATTTTATTTGGAAGAAATTTTTTTTTAAAATTATATTAATATATTATATTACTTTTAAAAAATGGTGATGAAATTAATTTGACAAATAAATCTAAGCAAATTGATAATAAGAATGCAAAAACTACAAATTGGAGACAAGAGGAAAACCAAGATCTTTTCCATGATGCTAGATAGAATCCGATATTCACATAGACACCATTTAAAATTTATTTCATATTTGATGCCATTTTGACTACTAGTATTTAAAAAATTAACTCTTGACCTTGAGATGGCATATAATTTACACGGGCAATATCTTATTCTCAACTGCCTCAATATCTATAGATGGATATAACAGAAAATAGAAAGAGGGAATTCTCATTCTGCTAGGAATGGCATGTTCTTAATTTGGGCAAGAAGTTAAAGTGTCCCATCTTGCCGTTTTGGAGTTATACAAGTCAAATAAATAAAGAAACAACACCAATCAAAAACAAGGAAAATTGCATTTGAACTAAAATAAGTAAAAAAATTTAACAATTATCTTTAATGTAAAAATTTGGCAAAGTATTTTAATTGATTAATTCCTCAAATTTTAAAAATTTGTTATGGGCAATACAATAAATTATTATTAATTAGTTGCTTTAACTTTTTTGTTGTGTATTTTTTTATATGAACTGAAATATTATCAGTATATTTTAAAATCTTATAAATAAGAGAATTTTTCTGCTGTAGTTTTGGTTAATTTACAACATATTTTCATTTTTGTTAGATCACTCTGCTTATCAGTTCTAAAGCAACAAAGAAACTGCCTTCTTCCATTATACTCTACATCAATGTATGCCTTATAGTGACATCTTTAGGATGGCTTGTACAGTTTATTCCTGGATTCAGAGATGGTATTATATGTAATTCAGACGGAACATTGCAGCAGCAGCAACCAAAGTGAGTGAAAACATGTTTATTAAATAATTTGTCCTTCTATACATTAGATATAAAAGATTCTTTTGCAAACACTCCTGAATTATTTGCAAGCAACTGTATTAGATTTGATTTATGTTACTGTTTAAGGTATTGTCATGAACTAGATCTAAATTTTTGAAAAAAAGCAATGTAAATCATTTTTTGTATGTTAAGCTTTATAGAAATTTCAAGGCCTAGTTTTTTCAGGCTTTATTGTGATAATTTAAAATAATTTAATCTTATGCTTTTATATAACTGCAGGGATTATGCACTTAAAATGTATTGAAAATTAATAAATCCAAGTCTTGATTAAATTGTGGAACATAATTCTATCAATCCTAAATAATCACCTTTTGCATTTTATTAGCATAAGTTGTTTTAAAAAAATCTGAATATTTATAAAAACTATTTGATTTGAATTTATTTTTTAACTAAAACTTTTGGTCCTTTTTTTATACGCAAAAAGCTAGTATTCCTTTTATTACAAGAAACCAAACTCTGAATGGAACATGAAATGATGTGCTGTTTTGTAAAAATTGATATCTAAAATGCTTACATCAAGATTAAATTAAAATGTGTATATATATATATATATATATATATATATATATATTTGGATAACGCAACCTTCGCATGAAACATCGTTCAAACGATCGTAGCGCCCTCTATCGGCAACTCAAAGACCTAGAAGCGCATTAAATACGACTGTTATTAATATCACCAACAAAACCTCTCATTGGTATCGCTTGTCTAAACCACCAACCGACTCGCTGGTGGGAGTGTATGTGTTGAATGCCATATAAGCCAGATAACTTCCTTCAAGCAGAAGGGTCCCTTTTTTTTTATTGGTATGTTACTCGGCTACTAACCTCAAGATTGGGATTTCGGGTCTACCGCAATCTGCCACATCCCAGCAAACCATTAAATTGTTATGTATTATTTTGTGTAATGAATGAGATATATTGTAATTTGGATAGTTTTATTGTATATAATGTATTATATGTTGGATGGCTGATTTTTGTTAGTCAAAAAGGAAGACAATTTTCTTCTCTGTATTGTCTTTCTCTGTGTCAGATTGATCCATGGAAACCAAATTAGGACACACAAACACACACACACCGTTTGGAGGTTAAAAATGTGCATCTCGAAGCAATTTATCATTAAAAAATTTTTTTAATTAAAAGTTACTTTGAATTGTATGTGTGGGAAGAGGTTTCATGGTTTCTTTTTAAAATATTAGTACACAAAAATTAATATTGCATTCTTTTAAATTAAATTGAAAACTTATTAAATGAATAATTTAGCAATTTTTTTCTAAATTTCGACAATTTTTATTTTTTATTTATGCTTAATTTTCAGAAGTATATCATGCTGTTGCTTTGAAATGTTTTATCAATAATTGTTTTATTTCATTTTTTATCAATTATTAAATCAGTATGTGACAAAAAACAAATTAACCTCATAATTATGTTTTTAGTTGTGCTAAGAGGGCTTATTCCTAGTCTTCTTAAAAAAATAAAAAATAAAAATATGTAAAACAGGGTGACAACCGAACTAGAAAATGAAATTTCCCTGGAATCAGAAAAAGGTTGCAAATTAAGTCTGGGATATTTTTTTTCCCTCCAATTTTTATAGCCTTCCTGTAAAACCACTAAAATAATATGCCTTTAGTGTCCTATGAGTTGAAGGAATCATGGATTTGGAGTTATGTTTTAAGCTATTAAAATAAAATGTAATCAATAACCTCATTGAATTAGTTGCTTTCTTAATACATCTAATGTGCAATAATGATTTCAAAATTGATTGACAAGGACACTACTAATTGTATTTCCTAATGATTGCAGGACTGGGAAAACACTTTCTTGTTTCTTGACCCGAATCCTTTAAATAATATCTGGATGTTTTTTTAATTATACTAGCAATTTGTATCATAAATTTAAATATCAAACTTCATATTTTGTCATTTTTTTATTGTAATGTAAATTTCTTTTCAGACCGGCTTGTGCTGTCCAATTTATTTTTATATATTATTCCACAATGGCTGCTATTACATGGTGTGTAATTTTAAAATATGTCGTGTACATCCAGATTCGTAATTCTGGTTCTTCGAAAGATATCCTGAAGAAGTATTCAACTAAGTTGAAATTAATTGGTTGGTCTGTGCCTGCCTTATTCATCTGTCTCATCTGGACTTTAAAAGGGGTAAGCATTTTTAATTATGTGCTGTTGTTGGATTCAACAATCTTTATTATTTTTTTTAAAGTTATACATTTTGTATTAATGAAATTTAAAATATTTCTTGAATGGTAATTGATTGTCTTCATTCATTTTGTAGTAAATTAATATAGACTGAAGAAAATAGTGTTTTTTTTGTATGATTTCTAGTTGGTATCAATAGTCACAAAAACTTGAAATTCATATTGAAATATGTAAATATTGTTTTACAAATTTATGTAATTGTGTGACTAATTTTAATTAAATATTTTCTAAATTAATAGATTTTTTTTTGTTTAAAATTGTCAAAAAAATTATTATTTTTGCAATTATTTTTGACATGATGAACTTTTTTTAAAAAAATTTGTTAGGTAGAAAAGGCAGCTGATTTGGTTGTAATAACTTTCTTTTTATTTACCCAGAAATAGTTGCATTTGTTCTGTAACTGGTAGCTCTCGGCATATACATTAAATTAAATATAATATTATTTTAATAAATTTGATAATTATATCAAAATTTCATTAGAAACTTTCCAATATAATTGATTTTGATAATTTAATTGTTGAAAAAAAATTTTAATGTCAAGAATTTTATTGAGATTTTTAAGCTTTCTTTGATTCAAACTGCAACTAACTGTTATTATAATTTTTTTAACACAGTCATGAATTTTTGCTAAATTGACTTTCTAATTCTTATGACTTGCATCTGATGTAATTTGATATTAAATTTAATGTAATACTGTCTTTTAAATTGTTTTGTTTAGAAGTTATTCAAATTGTTCGTAATTAGTCAGATTTTGAGGATTTTAAGTATCAATGATTATTATAGATTTGATTTTGTTTAAATATTAATATCATTAAATTTAGAAAAAATTAACTTCTTTATTCAATATAGATTGATGGTGATTCAGTGAGTGGTATATGTTTTGTTGGATATGTTAATTCCAATACTCGCCTGTCTCTCATTTTACCTATAGTTGTTGCTGGTGCATTGATTTGCTTCTTCATTATTTGTAAGTATATAATTTATTTGTTTTTGGTTACCAAAAATGTTCAGATTAATTAAAGAAAAGAAAGTAGATTATAAAATTTTGATCAGTTTGAAAGGACGATTGATTTATTATACACTGCTTAAAACAAAGAATATTTTAAGTCTTGTATAAAATAATGATATAAGCAATTTCTTTTTTTCTTTTTCTTTTTTGCATAAAAGGAAAGAAAGTCACCAATAGAAAATTTTCTTACTTACAAACTTTGCAGAATGCAAATTTTCTGTCAAGAGAGTAATGTCAAAGATGGTGCTTTAGGGGCAGCGAATTTCATTTGGTCTTCAATTTTAAGTAAGACAAAATGGGAAAAAAAGATCAAAATTCAGTAAATGCATTGTTTTGGTGAGTGCAATGTTTCAATGAAGTCATTTAACTTAATCAGAAGCTTGGAGAGTTGTCATCTGGTTATAAGAGGGCCAAATATAGGCCAAAGTAACAGATACCATTATAGTTACACACAGTGTGATTTCCAGGATCTGCAACCGTTTTTTGAAGACTGGAAATGCAGTTTAAAGATCAGGGCAAGGATATAGACTTGCAACAATGTACAATGAAGACTGTTATTGAATGTTAACAGCTCAGTGAAACCAAAATATGAATGCAAGTCTTCTTCAACAACACTTTTTCATAGTTACTGGCACCACTGTTTCAACATAAACTGTCCAAAGCTGCCTTCACCCTATAAATCTGTATGCTCGCTGACCAATGGTATTTATCACATTAACAGCAAGTCACCATTGCATCCACAGGGAGTGGGCAACTCAGCATTGGGCTGGAGGAGAAATGAATAGCACGATATTCTTTTCTATGACAAATACTGTTTTTCTGTTCATCTTGATAATAGGTATATTTTCATCTAAAGGAAACATTGCACTTGAAATAATCCTTTGTTCCTTCATGAAAGTTTAAGATTTGACAGTGAGTTGTGATGGTCTATGCCGGCTACTCCATTGATGGGTGCACCAATCGTATCATTCGAAAGTTCTGACCAATCGCCAATATAGGAGTGAGATCACAGGACCTATTGTAGTCTCTTATGCTGCAGCAATTGGAAATGACTTCAGGTTAATGGATGGCAATCTTAGGCCACATCATGCTAACTTGGTGAAGGATTTCCTTTTGAAGGAAGGAATCATATGAATGGATTGGCCAGCATGTTCTCCATATACGAACTTGATTGAGCATGTTTGGGACATTCAAGGCAGTCGAATTTCGAGATGTCTACCATCCCCACAATTTCTCCGAAAAAAGAGCTCTTCTGGAGGAGTGGGGCAAAAATTCCCAGCTGTTCATTTATTGCCTCATTGTTTTGATGTCTCAAAAGTGTTCAACATTGCTGACCATTCGGAGAAACCATTACTCCTCTTAAAAAGGGTTTTCTTTTAAGGAAAGACCTTTTATTTATTTATACGCACAAATTGCAATCTCCCCTTTTGTATCCAAATGCCCAATGAAAAAAACTTTCTTCAGCCCCCTCCCCCCCCCAAAAGTCATTTTTATCTCATATAGCCTACTACATCTGTCGATAATGTATCAATCATTCAAGTAATTCTCTAGTTGCAAGATGAATCCACAATGACAATAACTTTTAATTGATTTGAACAGTTTATATAATAATTATTAAATTGGTTTATAATTACATGGTCCTTTATTCAATCAATATAGGGGATACTGGATTTTCTGGCTTATAAAATAAATAAAATCCAAAGTATTATCATAGCATTTCAAATTGACTGTATGTAAAAAAACTGGGAGAAACTAAATTTTTGTTTGAAACATATTTCTATGCTTCTATCAATTAGATAAATGTCATCGTAGAATTAAACATATTTATTTATTTTATTTTTATTATTTTTTTGTTCATAAAGAGGAATATAAGGTAGAACTACAAACGTAGAATTTCAGCAATTTCCATTAGATATTCAGTTAAGAATATTTTGTTTAGTTCCGGATATTTAATTGATATAAACTAGGAAAGCAAACAAAATGTTTTATTAAGTCAATGGTGTTTATTAATTAAATATTTACATGTTTTTTCCTAAAGTGTATACCTGTGTATGCATTTCCTACTAATTGTGACTTTACATCATTTATATCTAGTCCTTTAAAAAGAATTGGTAGGAGTAATACTGTTACAATAATTTAATCATGTTGTATTAGTTTAATCTTAAAGAAAATTTGATTTTTTTTTTTTTTTTTAAGCTTTGTGCTGCCTTAAAAATATGAAGAGCCAAGAAATGCCTAATGACAAATATCGGAAAAAGTTGCGGAGTTTGAAGTATAAAATATGTAAGTTAATGAATATTTGCTTTTTCATATGCCATTGATCATAAAATTAAATTTGTGTATGTATGTGCATTTTTGTTTGTACTTTACAGTAATGATCATTTCAATTACAACTATCAAATTTGGTGCAAGTATACTTTGAAAAATGAACAGCATCTTAGAAAGATTTTAATTAAGGATTAAATAAATTTTTTTGACAATTATTTTTGGATTACACAAAAATGATTGCTCCTGATTCAATCAAAATTACACTTTATGCCATTTTGAATTAGAAAAAAAAATTTCTTTTCGAGAATATTAATTTAAATGTCATACAATTTCCCCTAATGTTAATACATTTTAAGACCTTTTTTTCATATATCGCAATAATAATAATTTTAATTATTGTAATAAAATCTAAATTACTTTCATTATTGTATTGACTATTTGATTTTCACCCCATTGGCAAGACAAAGAATTTAGCTTATTTGCTCATGTTCTTAGACAATATTATAAATTTTTGCTGTGAGGTTTTATTTCATTCATTACCTCTTATTTTTATGATATATGTAAGCAAGTTAGACACTAAATATATTATGGGAAAAAAAGGTATAAATAATAATTGCCCTTTTTGTATTTTTTAAAGAAATGTACTTGTATCAATGCAATCTATATGCTAATTGGACTTATTAATATTCATAAATTGTATTGAATAAATTGAATGTTCGAATAAACAGTACTTCTTAAGGAATAAGAAAAAACTATAGTGTCACTTAAGCTGATATGCAATTAAATATGATGTAGTGTAAGCAGTCATGTTTTTCATGTAATTTTGTTTGATTTAACTCGATTTGGAAGTTCCATGTTCACCAAAGTCAAAATAGGTATAAAGCTACTGTAAGTCCAAAACTTAAATTTCTATCTGTATTTGAAGTTTGGAAATAATTAGCTGATGAAATAATGATTATTATGTGATACTTTTAATTGATATTATAAACAACCAATATTTCCAGTGAATGTATTGACTGCCAAAAGCAACTATTGCTTAATAAAAAGCATTTTTATTTTTGAAAGATATTTATTTTGAGTGTTCTCAATATTTTAATAAAAAAAGAAAGGAAGAAAATAATTGTTTTTGTTAAATTCACATTTTATCAATTTATAATATTAAATAAAAATTCATTTATTTTCTTGAATGTTAACCATTTACATTTTTCTATGTTTTATTAGAAAATTTAAATTTTTATTTTTGTAAAAGAGTTTCATACAGATTAAATTGTCAGGTATTTCATATATAATATTTTATTCAATCATGAAAATAATGTAAATTAGTTATATATGTAAAAAGCTCACTTTACAATGTTTCATCAGTAATGCTACTGTCTAATTTTAGAAATTAATAAATTAACTAGAATAAATATTAATGTGCATGTTATACATGGTACCACATAAAAGTACCACACTTTGTGATGTTATGATAAATAAAATATTTAAATTTATTAATATAATGCTGATTTATTATTGTAGTTTTATCAAGTTCAACAATTTAAAATTATGTGTTATTTCTTTAATATTGTTATTAAAATCTAAAAAGATACAGCATCTTTATTTTTATATACTTAATATTCTTCATTAATGTTTAGAGATTACTTTCTTCTAAACATTATTTTTTGCATAAATGTATCTGATCTTTTAATTTGATTTTTAATTTATAGGTGGGTATTCTGTTTGTTGTTTAATTATCATCATTTGCACTTTTGCTTGTCATGCTTATGATTTTCTTTATCGAGATGAATGGCAAGAAAGTCTTAGGGAATTTATTGTGTAAGTATTGCATTTTGTTTTATTTTACTACCCTTTAATTGCAAATTTTGTCATATTAATCCCTGAATATGTTTCTAATATCATAGAATAATCTTTGAATGTAATTCTATATTTTGTAGTTGCCTTGCAATGAATTCTGGGCAGCTGTATTCAGAATTATCCAGCTCTGAATGCAGTTTGAAAAGCAAACCAAATATAAATGTTGTGCGTTTTCATATATTTTGCATGTTTGCCTTTTCAATGCTGATGTCATCTTGGGCTTGGAGTAAAGTCTCCATCAAAGTTTGGAAGCGACGTTTTTTTAGGTATGCCGTTGCTTTGTGTTATAATAAAATTTATCTTACTCTGAATACTTTGAAATTTATGTAACTTTTTAATATTTCAAGAAAGATAAATTTTGTTTCATCATTGAAAGCTTGTGGAATTTTGAGAATCCATTCTGTCTGGTTAAAATAATTGGACACCACCAGATGAATTTCAAAATTGAGAAATAGTTGGAAAGACATTGTTTCAATCCAATTTGTCTTTTTAATAAAATAGTGACAGTACTGTTGAATGTATATTAAAAGTTATGCTTTTTTTATGAAAATGATACATTTTTGTAGAATGTTGATATCTTGACCTAACCTTATTGTTATGGGTTCCTTGCACTTTACTTTTTGTAAAATGAGCTTTGATTTTAATTTGTTTTTATTAATGTCTTTGCATTCATTTTAATTTTTCATTGATTCAATCAAATTCAACCTTTTGTCCGATTTTTTCCTGCGAAATTTCTGCTTTAAATTTATAGTGATATTAGTGGGTCAAATTTGAGTTTAAATTTTCAACATCTCATTTGTAATCATACATTCCACTTAATACAAAGCTGCAGTTTTCTGCTATAGTTTTTTTAAATGCATGTTTGTCTATTTGTTCATTTATTCTTTTTATAAATTCACTAAAAAATTTATTGAAATTTTTGTTTATAATTTCATCTATATATTATAAACATAAGAAAGTATCAATCCAAAAGCAATAATTATGAAATTCACCCAAAAAAATATTTCCTAAACCAAACTAATAAAATATACATTATATTTAGAGAGTGTTAATGCTGCTTCGAACATAAAACACCAATGAGCTTAACCAAATTAGAAATATTTTTAATGCCAAAAAAATAATAATAATAACTTGGAAAAGAAAGATATAAAAGGCTGTAAGAGTTTCTTTAAGTCATCCTCAAACAGGAATTTCTGTGAATTCTTTCATCTAAGAAAATTGTCCATTTTTAACCCGAAAATCCCAAAAAATGAAGGTTTGGAGATAAAATTAGTATCATAAAATTAAAAATAATATGTTACACAGTAAAAAGTCAAATTATTTTCAATTTTTTTAAATCTTAAGTAAGAACACATCAAAATTGCTCAAAACCACACATACACATAAAAAAAAGACCATAGAACCAAAATCATTAAAATATGAAAGCA
Source organism: Argiope argentata (assembly GCA_026289955.1). NCBI lineage: Eukaryota > Metazoa > Arthropoda > Arachnida > Araneae > Araneidae > Argiope > Argiope argentata. Next base: position 1,909,681 of record JAOUZG010026507.1, on the reverse strand, counting down.
AAGCACTTACCAGTTGAAATTAAAACTCCAAAATCTGCTTGAAGTAAAACTATTGTGATTTTACCTTGTTAAGCTAAATTTAGTTTTTAATGAGATTCTTTTTTATTTGAGTATAAGAAATTTTGTTATTACAAATTTTTCTCCCTCTGCTAAATTGTGTGAATATCAAAGTTTTGAAAATTTTAGATTATAAATTAGAATGGTAAGCATTAAGTTAAATTATTTTTTAATTAAATTAATGCCTTTTATCATAAATACCTATTAAAGTTTTTCCATTAGAAATTTCTATATTTAAATCCAGATAGGACTTTTTAAGTTTATTTTTGTTTTGTTGTTTCAGTAAAAACTTTAAAATAATTAAATTTAGTAATTATCATTCTAAAATAATTGAAAATTTGATAATCTCACAATTTAACAGGATTAGAAAAATTTGTATTAACAAAATTTCTTATATTTAAGCATCAAGCAGTCTCAGTAAAAACTTAATTACTGATGAATTTCTATAAACTTTTGCAATATAGGAGATTATAAAAGAGGTTTCATCTATATCCTCGCCTTTTCCATCTTATCACAACTAAAAATAAACCTTCCAGTTTATTCACTTTGAATTTTAACTCAATAGATGTTGCTGAGATCTTTCAATTATTTCTTACGATGAAAAGATATTATGACCAAGTGGGGTTGGCATTTATAGCTTTAAATGTGGGAAAATTTAATTTAATTTAATAAGGTGCAATTGCACTAAGAGGTTTACTTGCTTCCAACTGTTTTTTAGAATTGTACTTTCCATTGGTATGTGTTTTGCTTTCATATTTTATTGATTTTGATTTTATGTTTTATGATCTTTTTGCTGTTTGGTTTTATGTAATTTTGCTGCATTCTTAAATTTTTAAAAATTTGGAATAATTTTGCTTGTTATTGTGTAAATTATTATTTTTATTTTGTGATACTAATTATTTCTCCAAAAACTCAATTTCCTGGGATGTTCAGGTCTTGGAAGGTCAATTTTTTAGACTAAAAAATAATAAAATTACAGAAATCCTTGGTTTGAATCCCTCTCTGATGGTGACCCTTGAGAAAGTCTTAAGAACTTTTATATCTTTTGTTTTGTATTAAACTTAATATTTATTTCTAAATTGGTTAAGTTAATTAGTTTTTTAGCTGTAGCAGCATTGGTGGACTCTAAATACAGAGTATGTTTTATTATTTTGGTTCAGGATTTTTTTTTTGTAATTTAAAAAATTTCATAGTGATTGCTTATGGATTGATAGTTTCTTATGTTTATAACATATAGATAAAATCATAAGCAAAAATGTTCACATATTTTTTAGTAAATTTATAAAAGGGCACAAATAAACGATTCATTAGAATAATGCATGACTAGATATAATAAAAATCTATGGCAGAAAATTGGCACTTCACATTAATTGAACTGTATGATTATACAATGAGATTATGAAAATAGAAACTATTACTGAGACAAATGTCTGTACACTGAATCAGTTTGAAAATTCAAATTTCGTAGAATGTTATCATCTTCGACTAGAGATGCTATTACATGATCCGTTAGAAGTCATTGTCAGAGTCAAACATCTTATCATTGAAGAACTTCTTCAGAAATTAATAAATAAAAGTTAGGTATGAGGGGTCCTTAATTTCCTAACTGAATCCTATCAGTTTTACGCCATTAGAAAAAACTGCTCCTTGAACTTACCAAAGAGCAGGCTGGATAGGCATTCTTCTGGCTTTTATCTGTTTGAGCTCATGAAGGGGGTTCCTTGATGATTAGAAGTGTGATTCTGATAGCAACCTCAAATGATTCATAAGACAATAGCCTACTTCAGAGGAACGTTGTGTGACATGGATTTCAGACTGATGTGCTTTTTCAAATACCTCAGCACAAATGGCAATATTGAAAAGTAGTAAAGTGAGGATTCATTCTTTGTTCATTGTTATCATTCATTTCATTTTTTTGTGTCCAACATTTTGTGTGCTATTATTTAATATTGACTTATATATTAAACTGTAGTAGATTCTGCTAGATTTTCTTTTTTCTTTTTCTTTTCTTGAAATAGGGTCAAGTGTTCAGTGCTATATGTATTAAAACTCGGAAATTAAATCAATCATCATGCTTTATAATGCAAAGCTGAAGACTTAAGGAAATATTTATGAAGTTTTTTTACTTATTAAACTCATGCATAATTTGGTTTAAAAAGATTATGGATATGTTTAATGAAGTATATTAAGAAATTCAATGTCTGCTTAACATTTCAATGTGATCAATTTTTTGTTCAAAATCTTTTCTTTAAATGCCATATGTTTTAATACAGACCATTGTGAATGACATGGAGTTTCTTAATTATAAGGCATTGCTAATACTGAATAAAAAAAATAGTATTTCAAATTCATCTAACTACCTTTTAGTACCATTTTAATCTTAACAATATGCCATTATTAACTTGATATGACAGTATTGTTAATATCAAAAGTATAAAAAGGTTTAAAGGGCAGGGGAAATAATTTTCAGTGATTGTTCAATATAACTGTATATGCTTATATTGACAGTTCACTTTATTTTGATACTTATTGTCGAATTTTATTATTCAACATTTCTATGTTCCCAAATGTATGTTTGTAATTCTTCCACATGAGACTTGAAATAGTGAATAAACTTTCTAAAATAATTATTTCTATTATAAATACAATTATTTTTTGGGTTTTTTTCATAGTTGTTGTTCACCAAAAGATAAAAGTTCAACATTGAAAAAGCATACTCTGATATCTGAAGTTTTTAGAAAACGGGATCAGCTTAACAGAGGTGATATCTCATTAAGCATGAATAGCCATAATGAAGATCCAGTGGGTAAGAAAATAACAGTAGTTTTTTTATATTTGATTTTCTGCAACATAAATAAAAAAAAAATGGATAATTGTTAAGTTACTTGAATTTTGGGGTACAAGATGTCCTCTCTAATCATGACTTGATAATTACAAAATAATTATTTCTCAATTTTCAAAGATAGCATATGCTTCTATCTAATGCTTTAAATGAAGTAAAAAAGTTTAATTTGTTCTTTGAGTCAGTTAATATACAACTGAAAGAAGTTTAAAAAATATCAATTTTTATTCAATTCCTGGTTTTTTAATCATACTTAATGAAATACAGGGTGTCCAAAAAGTTCCCATGCTGATGATTTGTGAATTTATTTTACAAAAACAATAGGTTTAAAAAGAATTATTTTTATGCCAATGATAAAAAGCACTTTTAACATAACTAAGGAAAAAAATGCTGAACTTGCATTTATAATAAATATTCAAAATGTCCACCCCTTTCTTGGAGAGAAAGCTGAACTCGTTTGCGCATGTTTTTCGAAACGCGTTTTAACATGCTAGGAGTGATTTTTTGTATCCTTTGGGTAATTGCGATTTTCAAATCATCTATTGTTTGAGGATCACCTTCATAAATTTTGTCCTTTAAATATCCCCACAGAAAAAAGTCCGGGATGGTCAGATCAGGGGATCGAGGTGGCCAAAGATTTTTTGAGATAAGTCGATCGCCGAAAAAAGCTTCAAGCATGTCCATGGGTTCATTACTCGTATGGCAAAATTCAATATACTTGAAAAAAAATCATGAAAAGGGATTTTTACTCCAAATTTAAAAATTTGGAGTACGGGAACTTTTTGGACACCCGGTATTTTTGATTTTAAACAAAAAAAGTTACACTATTTTGTAACTAAAACTCACTGATATATAAAGCTTTACATTTCATTGTTTTAGACTGGTGATTGATAGGTGCTAGCGTTGCTGTTGATTGCCTAGTCTTCTTTGAGGAATATTAAAATAGTTCAAATAGCATGAAATAATGATAGTCTCATGAGAACGGAGTATTTTTGTTTAAAATTTTTGTGTTTAAAAATATTTAACTAAATTTGTCTTCATTTTATGAGACATGACTAATTTTTTTTTAAATCTGGATTTTGTGTGTGTGTGTGTGTGTGTATATATATATATATATATATATATATATATATATATATATATA
>JAOUZG010026507.1:1880470-1905628 GCA_026289955.1 Argiope argentata | reverse complement strand
TATATATATATATATATATATATATATATATATATATATATATAATATACACTTACATGGTATAAAAATAATTCTTTGTCATTTAAAGAATTGGGTTTTTTGTTTATGAATATGTATGGGTATCTTATAATTTAGGAAAAAGCTGTTGGGCCCAATTAGAGCCTATAAAGTAAATTACAAAGATTGCATTATATTTATTGGTTGTTCTATGGAAAATATGTTTAAAATATTTTTAATTTGAATATCTTAACTTTTAATATTTTCTGTTATTTTTCTATCAAAGTAATTTTATATTATAAAAATAGTCAGTTGAAGATTTATTCATAGAGCGAGCCTGTCTATATTAAAAACATTATAAAACTTTGCATGATTTCTGATGTTTCAACGGGTGTGCCAATTAATAATTTGTATATTCTTGAATTTTTAAAATTCAAGGAATGCATAGAATTAAGAAAAAATATGTAACTGAAGATTTAATAAAGGTTTGAATAATATATTTTCTACTAAATTTATCTTCAACTGTACTTTTTGCTTCTATTCAGCAGCAGCTTTTCACCTCAAAAATACACATTGTATAAAATATTTATCAAATAATTTTACTTTTTAAATTGTTATTTTTACCCATCTAAAATTTTATATTCAAAGTCTAGATATGTTTTTTGCATTTCAAAAATATTAGTTTTATCAGTAGAAAATAAATACTATGAATGGTTAATGTGTGCAATATTTGACCTCCATTTTCATTATCTTTACTTGTTATAATTGAAATTATTTTACAAAAATATTCCTTGGAATAAGGGTTGCTTTCATCTTCAATTACTAAATTGTACTCTCATGATTTACTCACAGACCAGTTAGGAAGCATTGTATTGTTAAAGCAATTAATTAAAACTTAGTTTTCTTGCTATTAATTTTTAAAAACTAACTTTTAAGCCATTTTTGGAGGTGTAATGTGTCTGCAACCTATATAGATAAGTTTTCCACTGCTTATATTTCATATTTTAAACATGTCCAATATTCTTTTAATATTTTCATTTTCTGTGTTCTAAGTGAAAAAATGAGTCATCTTGTTTACTCATGATAAAGTTATCTTTAATTCTTATGGCTTTAAATACATTTTTGTTTAGGTAAAATGGAATTATAATATTTTGTACATTATAAAATTCATTGTAAATATTGAAAGTAATCTTCAGTAGTGCATAGTATTGTTTATTAGTTTACTTAATTGTATAGTAGACTTATTGTGTGCATAGTGTGTACGCAGATTAAAGATTTTAGGTTGCTACTCAAAATTGGTATACTATCCAGGGCTTGACTTAGCCTAGTTGAAGTCTGGGGAAATAACTTTTTTGGAGCCCCTTCTGTTTTACTACCTTAGTAATAAAGAACCTTCATTAAAAAAGGCAACATAAAATAAAACTTGTATTCGATTTGGGGGCCCCCAGTTATGAGGGCGCCCGGAGCAACAATCCTGTATGCCCCTGCCTTAGTAAGGCCCTGATACTATGTTAATAATGCCACATGATAAGCAAAAATCTGTAGCATTTTGTAAGGTAGACCACTGAATCTAGAATTATCAAATTTAGAACATAGTTATTTCTTGAGTTGTATAAGTTCTTCCTAAAAAAGATTTACTTTTTTAAAAGATTTTTTCTTAAAAATTAATTTTTTTCTCAATTCTCCAACATATATTATTGCAGAAACATTTTGGCCTAATTTTAAAATAATAGTACTTTTATAATCTTTCAATAACATTATTTTCATATAATTCCGTATCATTTCCATTTAATTTTTTTGTTCTATATTATTCTATATAATTAAAAAAATGTCTTTAAATATATTCTGAAATATTTTCAGGATTTTAAATACTTGGTTAATTTTATGTTTATTGTAACTATATTACTTTCTATGCACATTATTTTTGTTATATAATTAAGAGTAAATTTTAGAATTTAAATTTTAAAAAAATCTTACTGAAAAACTTATTATACTATAATATTTCTTATTTGATATTTAAATTTCCATAGTTTTCACTGTATAATCTATTTAATATATAGTAGTTTCTTTCCTAAAAGGTTTTTATTTATTTAATCCTTTATTTACTTTTTTAGGTATTAACTTAGATGGATCTAGTGTTGCATCAGGGACCATTACGTCATCTTGGGCTAGATCCTTTCCTAAGTTAATGTGGCGAAGAAATGCTGTTCCTAATATCATGCTCTATGCACCAAGACATTACTCCTCAGCTTCAGGTGAATAGATTTTGTTTTATGAATTTTCAGGGTTTATTTTTGAAAACATTTTTATTATGAAATATTTTTTTAAATTAATATTTGCTTTTATTTATTTATTTTTGAAACAGAAAACTTAAGCAGAAATGCATTCAGTCACATTTTCCTTTATTTAATACTTAAAATCAAAAGTCAGTTACTTCCAAGCAGAAAAATTTATTTTTAAAAAAAATACTCGGACATTTAAAAATAAATTTTTAAAAATCAAGCAAATCACATACAGTCTACTATAAATTTGTAAGTACTTTAATTATTTTTTCTGCTGATTTAGGGAAGGGGTTACTCTTATTTATAGAAATTTTTAAATTGTATAAAACATTCAATATTAGTTGCAGCATTAAAACTTATTCTACCATGCCATTCAGTTTTGTAATTATAGTTAACTGTAGTCGTAGATAGCTGGTAAATTAATGGATTTTTCTTATTGAATGTTAAATTGAGTTTTTGATTTTTATTTTACTTATTATAGTGAGATATAATTATTGGAAAAACATAAATGTATATTCCACCCTTCTAGAATTTGGAAAAAATTGTCACATTCTGTAATCATAACTTCTTGTTTTTAAATTTGCATTGAGAAAAACAAATAATGCATTTTCCTTTTGGAAGCAAAAACCTTTATACATATAAGCAAATATTGTGTGATTTTGATTTCTGATATTTAAATTACTTGTATAAAAAATTATTTCTATAAAATTTGGAACCAGATCCATTAAGAGTTTGTTCACCTGTTTCAACATACAAATAAATACAAAAACATAATGTTGGTGAATGAAATTTAGTATGTGTTCCTTGAAACTGCAGTTGTAGCTCTTTGTCAAATTTTTCTTTTATTCAGTCAGATAGAAGTCTCCAAAATACATATTTGGTTTTCTGGTACTTGTGTATTATCTTGCTTAAGAGGCATAAATTTATTTGGATGTGAAGAGAGGATAATTCTTTACTAGTGGGTATGCAATAAAGTTTTGGGAAAAGCTATTTCACCAGGTTATTTGATTTGGGGTAGGATTCATAGTTTATTTTATTGATATAATATTATAGAGCTGAGAAGTTAATGAAATATGCTTTTAGGTATGATTATTTAAAAACCAAATCCCCCCCCCTCAATAATTGTGGAGAGTTAATAGATCAGGAGAGGTAATAGAGTAAAAGTTTATCTTAGTTCTCAAACATTCCTGTTTCTTACAAAATTATTTTTATCCTTTTTTTATTTTTTTGGACAATAAATTAATTTAAAATGTTATTTATGATTGTAAAAAAATTATATTTATGTTGTATGTTATTTTTGGAACTGGTACAATTGAATAATTTTATTCCTGATACCATTATAAATTGGCCCGGATTATGCCGCTTATATTTGTAGGGCAGCTTGTTTAATTGTTTTCAATAATTGGTCTTATAATCTTTATTCAATCGTAATTTAATGAACTGGTCCTTTTTGCAACATATATGACATCTTCTCAGTAACCAAGCTATATTTATTAACTTAGAAAGAAAATTAATATTTCATTACTGTCTTTTCTTAGAAGTAAAAGTTGATGTTTTTATCCATGTTATAACTAATACTGTTCTCTGAATAGGAATTTTGAATAATACTTTTGATATTTTTAGAAGTCTTAAATGCCTCATGCTAATTCTAAATAAATATTTTAAAATGTAATTTTTCTCTTTCATCTTATACCCTGGGGGCAGATATATAGTTCACCTATTGCGGAGCAGGCAAGTTCCAATATGTATGTGGATATAAAAGACACTTTGTCATCCTAAACAGTGCACATATGAATCCCCTCTCTTAATAAATGGATCAATTCAATTACAAATTTTATACTTAATTAGTGCTATATGTATGGTCCACTATTTATTAATTTGTTAATGTAAGATTATTCTGACATGTTATGAGACATCTGTCTATATATATTTTAATATAAGCAAATACCTGGGGTTTATATATATTATAGCAACTAGTGAACATAATAAAAAGAAGATAGAATCTTAATCAATTACAATAGTTGAAATATAAAATTATGATACTTCATATAATTTTAATTTGTAACAAATTTTATATTTGAGAGATAATTAACACTTTTTAAATTGATCTTTCTACGACCCTAAACTGCTTTCCTTATCTGGAATTCGATGCTTACTAGAATGTTTGAATAAGAATCCTGTCAATTCTTAAATTCTTTGATTGTGCAATATTTTATATTTGTTCTAAATACAGCAAAATTTTACTAAGTATACAAATTCTTCCTGAAAAAATTGCTGACATCCATTTTTTTTATTTACAGACATAAGTCGCCATGTATCAATAGATTCCTATAATCAACAGAACATTGATTCACAAAGTTTACAGATAAGTGAACAGGAATATGTCCTTCGTCATCAACGAAGAAAAACTCGAAAAGAAAGAATGAAACTTTGGAAAACTAATCGTTGGTTTCCAAGCAGTAGAAGAGATAGCGACACTTCTCTCCAAAGCTCTCTTGCAGCTTCAATTGTTGCAGCAACTGCCAAAAATCTAAGTGCTAAGATTTCCAAATCTACTAGTACCGGAGATCTTGGAAATCCTGTACCTTTAATACCTCCTTCGGTTATTCCTCCTATTATAGTTCCTCAACCAATCACTAGAAAAAGTACTTTGCAGCGAGAACCCATTAATCCGCCATTTACTCATGGAATGACTGATAATTCACATCGATTAGAACATAGAAATTTGACGTCATCCATTGGTACTGCCAGTGTGAGATTGACACCAAACCCCTCTACAGTTGGTGTTAATGTAAGATATACACCTAATCCTTTGATAAATGGCTATCAGAATCCAATGAATAATCTCATCCAACCACCCATGTTTGGTCAAGGGTACGAGTACATGAATGCTGTGCCTTATGGATATATGGGAGGCATGTGTCCTGGAATTTATAGTACCTATTCAACAAGTATCGTAAATCCAAATTTTAACTATCAACTTTATGGCAATTTGGGGTATATGCCTTATGATTCCTATCAAACTAATGAAGTGCTGTTGAATCAATATCAACCCAGTTTGTTACCATTGCATCCAAGAGCTGAAAGTGCCAGTGAAACGGAATATTTTCCCATCATAATGTCGGACAGTGAATTCACCGATACTGGTCATCGTTCCTATGATGAAGCTCAGTTGATGACAACTCAACGCCTGCTTCAAGAAAGAGCACAAGCCCTGGCTGCTGCTGCAGCTCAAAATGAATCTCAGCATCCTAAGACTGTGCTTGAGCCTCAAGAATGTGCCAAAATACAGTTTCTTAAAAGAATGGACACTTGCAAAATACAGACTTCTGGTACTCAGACGTCTGAACCTGCCCATGATAGGCAAAGTCCTCACAATGAAGCTCCACCTCCATCTCCAGCTGATTCAGTTAAGAGCTTAGATGTTGATGAAGATGAAGATGATGATGATGTTTTTGAATGTTCTGTTAACGAAGAGAAAAAAGCTACTTCTATGTCATCCCTTCCTGAAAATGTCGAGGATGAAAGCATTATACAAAAGTTAAAGTCAAAATTTCGACGTGCCATCTCTTTCTCAAAAAATGGTCAAGAACCATCGGAAGACTTAGAACTGTCTGCTAAGCCTTGTTTTAATTCCCTTGACAATATATCTTCACACAAAGATCCATTACCTGTAAAAAATACTCAAAATGAAAAGTGTCTAGATGTATCAGAGAGTTTGAGTTTAATGGATGCCAAAGATGGAAATGAAAATGTTTCTAGATGACTAGAACATTAAATATGTACTTGTTGATATTTACAGCTCCCAATTTGCTTGACTTTTAAATTACATTTAACTTCATTTTCTGTAAGTTAACCAAGTTAGTTACATTATGGTTTTACTTATTGGTAATTCATCGCAAGTTTATTCTTAAGCCAACAAGCCAATATTTTTAAATTTATTGTTGGCTGTAATTATCAACAAGTACCACTTAATCATTTTACATTTTTATTTATTTTATCTAGTGTGAATTGCCATAAGTGTAAAAATTCATTGTCCTTTGTACATATGATTTTGTTTAAATTCATATTAGACTAGCATTGCCTGTTGGAATCTCAGCTATCATTTTTCATGTTTTATGTAGCTTTACAACAGTGAGATGTTGAAGTCTAATTTTACAATGGTTACAATTTTAGCTTTACAACAGTATATTATAATGCAATTTTATGCAAAGGTTATTGAAAAGTTTTGATAATGAGTACAAAATATATTGATAAAAAATTAGGAATTGTTTTCTACTTGATTTTACTGAAATTGTTTCACTCAGGTTGTTTTCTATAAATGAAAACATTTACAGAAATGGTTTTTTTGACAAAATATGTAGCCAAATATTTTTTACATTAATAATAATAATGATGCTTATTATTTGACATAAAAATACTTTTTCAAGTATAATGGCTGCATAATGTGGAATTCTAATTTCATGCATTTGATACTTATCAATGGAAGACAACTTTTAAGTAATCATAAAAACAAAAATTATTAGTGTATGTTTTTGTTTAAGTTTACGTATTTGTCTTCTTCTTCTTGTTGTTGAACTGATCAAAGCTAACTTTCAAAACAAATCCATTATTTATGTTATTTAGAGCTGGGTCTAAGGGAAGGCTTACATTATTTCTTTTCATAAGTATAAAGAGTAACAATGGAATGTACTTCTAAATTTCGGATTTCAATTTTTTAAGTGGTTTTAAGATACCTGAATAGCAAACATAATCTGTACAACATCATATCTTGATTAATTTCATTTGAAGATGATTAAAATTAAAATTGTGTTTCTATTTTGAAAGTCAAATATATTGAATTCTGTAAATCTTATGTTATTTAGCAGGAAAAACTGGTGCATTAATGTAATTATTGCATGTCATGTAATTAACTTTTGTCTAAAATTCTAGCACATTATTATTGATTAAAAGCTACAAACTTTTTATCTAAGGTTTGTGATGTTTGATGAGCTATCATTTTGAACTTGTTTTTCTCTTCATTGATATGAAAATGTACCTCAGAGAGAGAAAACTATCCACTCAGATGACATCCTTGTCATCTACGAATGGTTCAGAATTATAAGACCCGTCCATAAAATATACTTGTATTGCTTCAAAATAAAACATCAATATAACTGACTTAAACTTAATACCCTTATGCCATAATAAAGAACAACATAGACAATTTGAAGAATATCCGCAATTTGTAAAATATAATTAGAGGTAATAAGGAATTGCATATGTTTGCTTAAATAATGTGTTGTATATTTTCATATCTTTTAATTATTTGAAATTCAATAAACATATACTTATAAAAAAAACTAAAATGGGGATGATATGCCTTCTAATTTTATTTAGTATCTCAGGGATAATTTATAAATTTTTAAATCAGTAGTGGGAAATTATGATCACTTCTGGCCTTTTGACTCTGATCAAAATGTAGTAGGAAAGTATAAAAATCATTTGTCTGTGTGTATATGTTATTAATTTTTAGTCTTGCAAAGTTTTTTTTTCTCTCTCTTCTTTTACATATACTAGTTAAAGTTCCTCACAGTTCTACTACACATTTTATTGTCTTTGGCGTAGTGAGCTCTGCTTATAGAAAATGTTATTACTTTTTGTTGTAACCAAGATGTTTTATATTCAAATTACCTAAAGAATGATACAAATTCTAAGACATATAAGGATAGCAATAAAAACTGACCCCATAACATTAATGTGTGCTCATTCATTTTTATAAGAAAAAGATTTTACTCTATATTAAGAGTTTAAAAGAAGAACCTGTTGTTGAAAAACCTGTTGGCAGAGTGGGAGAAAGTAAAGAAAAAATCGGGGATTTGTGTTCAATGGATGTAAAGAGTATGAGAAAATTAACTAGGCCTTTTAAAGCCATATGACCTAATTCATATGCTACTACTAAACCATCATTTAAAAGCAATTTGTTGTTCATTAAAATAAACAGATTTTCAATATTAGATAAGTCAGATCCATTCCACATGTATTTGATCATCATTGTTATATTCATGGTTAATCTTTTATTCATGTTGTGACTTGTTTGATTGAGTATATCTAATGAACAACAATTTATATCCTTCTTTAAATCAAATACTTTTGATAAAATGAAATTATAACTAACACATGCCTTTTTAGTAAACATAATTGTAACATGTTATTAAATGTATTAAGAAAATTGGCTATATTCTTAAAATTATCTTTATAAAACCTTGAAATATGACACTGGGATGAAAAAATTACAATTGTATAAATGCCAAATAGCTTGTAATAAAAAAAAAACTTGAATGAAGTTTTTAATGGGCATAATTTTATTTTTTCACTGTTCTGTTATTTTAATGATCTTAATTCTGTTATATATATTTTTCATATATTTTACTTGGCTATTTGGTATTTGTATATGTACCAGGTGAATGTTGCCTTTTATATTTTAGAGTGCTATATTTTAAATCACGTTTTAAATTTTTTAAAATGTAGTTGGATTTTTTTTAAAAAATATCTTGTTAGAATCAAAAGAGCTTATGAAATGCATTTTTATGGATTCAATAACACATGTTCTGTAAGGTGTATCTCATGGCAGTTATAGCTGTAGTGTCCATTGATTATAATTAAAGATCATAATACTTTGTATATACTCTGTTAAAATGCATTTGTTTAAAATTGACGATTATATACTCACATATTTAGATATGTTTCTTTCATGCTTAATATGCTCAATGTTTTATGTGCCTTAGGAAGAATCAATTGTTCTTATGTGCCTTACATATTGTGATATATCCAATTCTTCCTCTGTTATACTGCTGTTTTGAAGAAGAAAAAAAAATCACTTTAGATTTTATTCTGAAAAATTTTTGTTACTTATATCTAAACATTATTTAGATGAGTCTAGAATGTATGTATATTAGAGCTTGAGGATTTTAGATTACCTTTTTACTATCCAAAGTGATACTGCTTATAATTTTTTGGTTTTTTAGACCAATAAAGAAATTTATCCGAACATTTTCTTTTCTTTTTTTTTCTCTTTGTTTTGATAATTAAAAATTTGTTAATTGCTACATTTCTCTCTGTAATATAAAACAGAAAATATATGCATTTATTTATCATATGTAAAATTTCTTCCTTAAGGCATGGAATTTCCATATGCCATTTAGATTTTCATTTCTAGGCAATCTGTATTATTGTTAACTTTCAAAATTAATTACTTCTTAAGATATTTAATGAAATACAAAAATATTCAAATTTTTTCTCATTTTTTTTCTAAATATTTTCTGAAATAATTCTTCTTTAAAATAATTTGTATTCTATATTCAAAAGTAAGATGTTGTATTTTTAAGGATACCAATTTCATTTCTGTACTAGTTTTTAATTTTTTACAATTCATAAATTTTTCAGATTGTTACAAATTTTCTTGAATTTAAATCTTTCTGTTATTGCAATTGAAATCTATTTTATTCTTTCATCATAACCTCCATGCACTTGTTTTTATCTTTGAGAAACTTTTACGCTAAAATATTGCTTTTTTTAATACCAATTAAAACAAAATTGCTAGATTTATGCAGGTGGTTCAGATGCAAACTAGAGAGAGAAAGGTGTTGAATTGTATATTGTGGGGTCAGAGAACAAACAAAATTTAAGATATTGCAGTGAAAATCTATTTTAATAAAATAAAAGTGTTAACAATTCTTGAAAATGTATTTTTAGCATAAATGAATGACTGGATTTTTTAAAAAAATTATATATTCATTGCTGATGCATATAATTACTTATACATGTAATAAAGAATACATAGAGACATGAGAGAATAAAGAATACAGGTTTTTATATAGACTAACAGATAAAAGCGAGGTTCTTTAAATTAAAAATGGTGACTGTAACAGATAAAAGTTTTTTGTGTATTCAAATCTGAAAGGTTTTTTCTACTTTATCTCTCTGAGGTGGATGTTTAGAAGTCGGAACATACTGAAAAGACTCATCAAATCACAAAACATTTTGCATTAGTATAGACGCAAAGAAAGCAATGGCCAATCAAACATCTCTGGGGGGAAAAAAGGAAAAAGAAAAAAAGTATATAAAGTAAGGTGAAGCTATGTACAAAGTCAATGGTTGCTAGAGACTATAAATTGGGAATTACCTTAAAAAATGGCATGGAAAATTTTACATAAGCGATTCAATTCCAATCACTATCGTTTAAAATTCCTTCAAAACTTAAACCAGAAGACAAAAAATCTTCAATTAGATTTTTGAAAAAAGAAAGAAAAAAACTGGAATATGAAGACTGCTTTGATATTTTCAAAGGAAGTGACATTCCATGCAACATTGAGTTCCATTGTAACATCACAATATTTGCAGGTAAAGCAACGAGGCACTCCATGAAATTATATAGTTATCGAGCAAGTCACTAGACGTGAATGCTGTATCGCAAATGAAATTGTATGGACTCTTTTTTTTTTTTCTTCCCTCCGAAAAAAATAATAGGTAGCAATTGTATTGATATACTGAAAGTATATTTATTTCCACAATTGTTTTGGGATTGAAAGAATATTGAAATGCTTAAGAGCCTTATGGAAAATTCATTTTTAAATTATCTCAAAAACTAGAGCTGATTTTTTTTTAACTATGCAGTTTCGGAATCAGCACTACGAAATAACCCTAACATTATTGGAAATCATTAGGGATAATATCAGTGTTTGAAAGTATTTTGAAAAACTATCTTCGTGCAATTAGATATATTATTAAATGAAGACCAGGTGACTCTATAATTGTACATACTATTCAATTTTTTTCACTAGTACAGGCGTCACTTTAAACGACTTAAAATTCTTCAGGTCATTTTAAGCATTTTTCTTATAAGAATTATATATCGGTTTCTAATAGTTTAAAAACCATCTATTGGAATAGGACTACGCCTTGTTCCTGGTCTTTTAGATATTTATCCATAATTGCGCCACACTTCCTGTCGTGGGGGGGGGGGGATACTACGTTCTCCTTGGAACCTTGAATGGTTTGATGGTTCGGGCATTATAGGGCGGCAAGTGGACAGATGGTGGTATATACACTATGGAAACGGTGCCACTCAGATTCCTGTCAACCACTAAATCTCATGAATTACTTCAAGAAATTTACAACATAAGCCGTGAAAACAAGGCTTTACAGTACACATCCGCTATACTAAATATTGTTACAAGCCTGTAATATTGTTTCTCAGCATGAATATTGTCATTAGAAAGACCGTTTTACGATCAGCCCTTTTATGTGATAAGCGGGTGCCGCGTGAGTGATCCTAGAGCTTGGAAACCATTTGGTGACAAAATGGATATTGCTGAAAACTTCGAGAATTTTAATGGTCCATTCAATAGAAACTGAGATGCACCCTGATTAGTCTAGAAGGTTCTCAGCTCATCTCCCGGAGCTATAAAAAGCCGACAGTCTCAAGCTGTGAATTGAATTGAACCTGAAGGGGAATTGGAGTAGAAGACAAGTAACGAGTCTTCGAGAGGATAGCGAAGCAACGGCGGAATACCAGCGTTACATATAGCTCAAGCGAGTGCTGAACTGCTGTTTGTCGAGTCCTATTGTTTACTGTGGAAGCAGCGTCGTGTGTAGTCAGTCTCTGTGTAGCCGTGGAGTAGTCAGTCTCTGATAGAGAGTCGGTAGCTAAAGCGAGGAGACAGTGAGAACTTTAGCCGTTCGGAGAGAACGCAGAGCGAATTTCCGAGGATCGCCTCTTTTACTGGATTCTGTCTGATCGCTTTGTGTGCTGTGGCCGATTTCTACTTGTGGGCTACTGTTTGCAGTAATGTGCTGCTGTATGTTCGTTTCGGCAGTACATATTTGTCATCTGTGTATTCGTCGTCTTTGTTTTAGTATCTACGTGTCAAATAAACGCCGTTGTTGTTTTCTGCTTTGTCTTCATTTCATACACCCACTTTGAACAAACCCGTTGATTTCCGTAACAGTAGAGTTTTGTGTTTCTCCTTTACAACAGGTTGTTGATCCTTGAACTATGACGTTGTTTTCCATCATAATTTACCTCTGAAACCCCCAAATTTTATTTTCTTTCGTAAATCCCGCATGCAATAAGCACAGCTTACAGCTCCTGCTCTGAAGTGTCCGTTCAAGTAGCAGTAAACAAACGGGTTGTAGCATACGGAGCTCATCGCCAACCAGTGACAGATGAAGAAGATGGTGGAGGGAGTCGATGACCTGTAGATGAACTGAAAAGCGTTGAATTCGTGAAGTAAGTAGAACACATTCAGCGGTAACCAGCACAGGGCGAACACTATCACCACAAGAATCAGCATTTTAATTGTCTGTAATATAAAAAGAGTTTATTAATTGTACACATGAACTGCTTCTTACATATATAAGAAAAATTAATCCATATATGCATAATAATTATGAAAATCAAAAAACCAATCCACCAGGCTCAATCGCTGATTCGCCCCTTTTTAATGTTAGAGAATGTTGCTTTTTTCGTTGGAGAATGCTGCGGTTTATTAATTATCCCACCTAATAATAAAGATGAAAGTTTATGTGTCTGTATATTGATGCCCTAATGGCAGGACCATTTGACCTACAATTACCAAATTTGGTAAATATATATTTTGGAAGATTGGAATTGATTGATTTCGGATTTCTTTTTTACTAAGTTTTTAATTAAAAATTAAGTTGAGTTTTGATGACTTTCTGCTATAATTTTCCAAAATATTAATAAGCAAAATAATTTTAAAAATTTTTTTAATTATTTTTGTAATGATATTAATCTAATAGTCGGGGAAAATTTTTCTAGGTTTATAATATTTTTCCAATTTTTTCGTCTAATTTCTAACAATAAATCACATTACTATTCTGAAATTCGAACCGTTTTCATTGTATTATCAGATATTTGATAGCCAGTTTTTTGTAATGCTTTAATCTGAGGAGGAAGGATTCTGTTAATAACTATTCAGTTATCAAGACAAATAAAAAAAGTGAGATTATAATTTCAAAAAAAAAAAAGAAGATTAAGAAGAAATATCCAAAAGGCAATTACATTTTAATACTACAATGGCACTTTGAAATTGATCTCCAGAAGGATGAACCTTTTTTTTGTGGAGAAAAAACAATACACTTGCAAGACTATTAATATAAAGGGCTTTAATGACAGACATTTTCAATGAAATCATGGGCATAGAGTTATGCCTAAGAAATTTAATTAAAATTAAATGTAAACAGTATTCTAATACTTCAACTCATTGCCAAAGACGACTGGTGTATAATTAAAAATGTTAAGAATGCAACTTTGAAAAACTTAATAAAAAACTTTTACTAGTTCTGTATACTTACGGGATCACAAAGAAATTTTTGTCATTGATACCTTAATTTTTAAAAGACAGATGGCAAATTCGCGATTCAAAACGAAAGAAATGTTTTAGCAAATTCAAAGAAAAGATTCATTGTTTGCTTACTTTGATCTTAGATTTCGCTTGACTAAGGAGCTGGGCTTCTGTGACAACTCCCAGAGTATCTCGAGACCAAACCTTAGCGACGATTATGCAGTAGAGGATTCCAGTGACGGACAGGGGCAAAATGTACTGAGTAGCAAATGTGAGCAGTGTGATCCAGGTGCTGATGCTCTCTGGATAAACGGATCGACAGCGCGTGAGAGGTCTGTACGTAAAGAAGGAGTCGACTTCGCTGAAGATGGCGTGGGGAAGAGAGAGGATGGCTGCTGATACCCATACGCATATAATTGTTTTAAAGGCCTGGAAAAGGAAAAAAGCCATTGATCAGTAAGTACGAAGGCATATTCCAAAGATTTGGAAGATTGCAAGAAAAAAAATGCATTTGTGGAGGAATCGGTACTGTTTACCACTATTTAAAGGAGTGTACAGAAATCTCCGATCATAGGAAACAGGAGGCAACTCAAGGGCATGATGTCAAACATTGTCAGTTTTATGCCAATTGTTTGAAAGTTTGTAGAGGAGGAGGAGTAATTGACCACTTTGGAGCCAATTACCTTGAAGAGAATATCAGTTAGACCAATTCGGTCAATGTAAGGATGGGCATTGGTAAGGACCACAGTTGGTCACAACAAATCCTATCGATACTGCTGCGTTCAGTCGTTGTGGGGTGGTCGGCTGTACAGAAGAGGAAGATGAAGGCAGGTTTAAAGAGGTAATATCATATGTTTGATTTCTTTTGTTAATGTTCTTTTTTTACTTGCTCATATACAAAATACAAAAAAAAATAATAAATAAATGTAATCGCAAGGGAAAAATTAATGAATATCTATGTTTTACATATTTGAAATTGTTTCTATTATTGAAAATGATAGTTAAAAACGGTTTTGAAGTGGACAGAGGAAATTTGGTATGTAGATTTTAGACCATATTTGTAGATTTCTATCAAACTCTGAATGAAATCCGTTCAGAGGAAACCTGTCTGTTTAGCTGCTCCATACGCAAATGAAAACGACTAAACGGAAAGAATTTGATAGATAAAATTTGGTACCCGGGTTTAACCTCTTAAATGTAGATCCTTATTAAATTTGGAATAAAATATTCTGAAATGTAAACATTGTGAATTAAATCAATGAAATTCGATATGTGATCTTTTGATTACAACAGTAGTTTTATTCCATTGAAACAGAAGTACAATCGTGTCATACGATATATCATATTATTCTCTGTTCCAGATCTAAATTACGATCTGAGATGTATGAATGAATTTGCATGAATGTAGTCCGCCCCCTAAAAGGGGTTGTGACGTGTGTGCAGCTAAGTCGTACTCTTGGCCCTAGATGGCGCTACTTGTAAAACAAGGAGACGCATTTCTCCGGCTTAAAATCTGCTGATGTATCAGCGGGTCTTGTCCACGGCAAGTGCCATTAGTCACAACAACAACATCATATACCAAATTTCATTTAATATGAAGTCGTTGCTTTTTTGAGTTTTTGCATTCTCATTCACACACAAACAAACAAATAGTTAAAAAAAATACCGGCAGATATTCAACTTTATGACAGATTTGGTCATAAAGTTGAACGCTGTGACGTTTTCGGATAGATAAGGAGAAATATATCAAATTCTTTTCCCACGGGAAAGCAATTATAGATAACGGATTTCGGACAGATAAGGAGAAATATATCAAATTCTGTTCCCACGGGAAAGCAATTATAGATACCGGAGGAATTTGTGGAAGGTGGAGATTGCAGACTAGACATATCCAAGACGCCTCCTTGCTAGACGCCGTTTCCCCCTCTCTTGTGATTGGTCATTTGCCATCCAGGGCCGGTTTTTGAGACCGAGATAAAAAGGAAGAGAGCCAGGTGTAGGAAGCGAAGTGTTAAGAGGAGACTGACGAAACAACAGCTGGTGCTTGGAGGGAGGATTCAACTTGGAATTCTGTGGAAAATTCTCAGGAGAGAATTTGGAAGGTACGTAGGCCACCTCGCCCTGTAGCCGAGCCCACGTGGAGTTCACCGGAACCTTTGGAAACATTCAGCGTCTCGTCTGAAGTGTGAAAGCTCATCCGAGCTTTGGAAATACCTCCAATTAACTGAACAGCTGTCTCCTGAGCTGCTCTTCCAGCCAGTTCATCACCTTACGCTCTACAAACCCAGCAGGTTAATCGACAAGCAGAGAATCCCGAACCTTGGGCCAGATCTTGTGGGAGTTTCCAGAACTCCACCCTCCTTCTTCTACGAGAGAGACTACCTTGCTATTTGAGGCACAGCACCTTCCCCTAGTGGAACTCCGAACGGAATTGCCTAGGTGATCGTAACCTATTTAATCAAGAATGTGTAATTGTGCAAATTATATATGTATTATAGCTGGAAATAAATAGATTTTTATTTCTCCAAGTCCTGGTTTGTTTACGGGTCAACTCACCAGTAGCCCCGGTCAAAACGTTACAACGCCTATTACGGATCAATAAGGATACGGATTTACTTATTAGATTTTTAATTTGTGTACCAAATTTTTGATTATCAATTTTTATTTCTTTTAAAGTTAACGTATTTATTTGTACTCGGACAGCCAGACAGGTAGGTTCTTCTATGTAGATTTTATTAATAATTTGAACGAAATCAAATATGATGTAAAATTAATATACCGAATTTCGTCAAAATTTGTGTTTGTGATCCGTCAACTACCTTGGAAAAAACTGTTAATTATTTGCAAAAGTTTCACAAGCAGGTCTTTTTTAAATCTGCTCAACGTTTTCTCTAAATTATTTTTCAATATTTATGTTTTAATACTCCATGGAGAGAACATTCCCATTTAAATATGCATTGTTTCCTCTTAGAGATGTTTTTTATTGTTGTTGTTACTAGCGAGTTTTAGACATCTATATACAGAATTTCTCATTTAGTACAGCATTCCACACATCGGATTTTATTCCCTTTTTGTTATTTATTTGTTTGAGGCAACATTACTCAAAATTTAAAAGCTGAAAATCACTGAAAGCCTATAAAACAAATAAATATTTGTTAATTTTATATATAAAAGCTTTTTCTTAAATATATCTCTTGATAATACTTTACTCGATTTTTTTCTTTTTCTCTCTATAAATCTCACTTAATTTTCAATGAATTCCTTATAGCTATATTAAATAATTTTTCTTCTTCAGACTGAAAAAGTATCCAATTTGAATTTGATACTTTTTAGATTAAGAAGAAGAAAAAATCGGAATTTATATATATATTTAAAAAAAAAGGCACATTTTTAGATATATCTGGATTTATTTCGGAATTTATATATATATTTTAAAAAAAACGCATTTTTAGATATATCTGGAAAAGAGTATAGTTAATTAAAACTATTTAACCATTTTAAGTAATAAAAATTTGTTCCGTTCAGTAAACATCTTATAAACTACATATTCCGATAGAAAAAAATTGTATTTCATAGCATCAACAAATATTCGAACAGACACTTATCTTACATTACTAGATGGATAGATATTCAAGAGATATAATTTGCATGCATATGCCATTGGCGAGGTTATTTTCTTAGTTTGAAGGTAAATTTTTCTCAAAGAGGGGTTATATTTAATTGCATCATCAAAAGTTATTTCTATCGATATTCATAAAAAACTAATGTATTAAGTAAAGAAATATTTTTAAAAAATAATTACTTTAAAATGATCAGTACTTACCTGCATTGGCGTCATTTTGGGCCGAAGTGGCTTGCTAATAATGCGGTACCTGTCCACGGCAATGCATGTCATGGTAAAAGTTGAAACATACACGAAAGTCACTTGCATTAGTGGCACCAGAGAGCACATGAAGTCACCGAAAGGCCAGTTGCTGAGAAGTAATCCAATGACATTGAAAGGTATGTTTAGAACTGTCATCAAGAGGTCTGACAGAGCCAAGTTGGCGATGAAGACGTATTTGGCACTCCGCAGACTTGCATTACGAACAATAATATTTAATACGAGTAGATTTCCAAGCGTACTGATTGTAATTATGATACTGTATGATACAATGATCATGACATCTTTTGCAGATATTCTTGACTCCTTATCAAGAACCGAAGTCCAGAATCTGTTCTTTTGGGAACTCAGGGAAAATTCTTCTGTTATATTAGTAAATCCATCCGTTGCATTCATTTTGGTAATTAATAATAAATAACTTTTTATTCTATTTCCTTAAATTAGTTCTGAAGTGATATATTATCGAATGTATATAAAATTGCAACCGGTTAAATTAATAGTTATTGAAGTTTTGTTTCGAAATTACTATAAAAAATCCTTTGATGAGTTTTATTCTGTTATATTAACTAATTTTATTTTAAGTATGCATGAAACTAAACATTCTATTATACATACTGAAATCCACTAATGCTCATTTAAAAATACGGAAAACTGGAAATGATATAATAAATAACTCATCAAAATTTATATGCCATATATTGGTTAATATATTCTTTTAAGAATTTTAGTTTTTTAGACAACTGAAATATATTCATACTTTTTGTTTCTTTAGCTTATAAAATTATGAGTTTAAAATCATAGAGCCGAGAAAATTATCAAGTTTCCTAAGAATACAATATTTTTGCAATAATCTCTTTAAACAGGTGCAGAATTTCTTTATTCGAACAAAATTAGAAATAGATTTATTGTATTAAAACTACATAAAATTATTCCAAAATGTTCTTCTGAATAATTTTAAGATGTACTAGTAAATAATTCCGAAATTTTCAGATAAATAATTTCAAAATGTACTGATAAATAATAAATAATTCGAAATTTACAAAAAAAATGTATTTACTAGAGAATCAAAGTAGAAATCAAGCAATAAAATGTCAATTCTTCAAAGTTTTCTTTTCAGTTGTCTTTGGTCACAAAAGCCCTAAACATAAAATAAAAATTTAAATTAATATAAATATCACTCAAGGCACATATTAAAATTGACAATCTTAAGAATAATTTTAAAAAGGAGCTCTTAACAATTCATTTCACTTAACACTTAAATTAAAATGAAAAAAAGCAATGCATTTTCAATTAGATTCAACGTAATATGGGTAATATGTGATACTTCATAACTAACAAAAAGTTGTAGTAAGTTTTTGGTACTTTCTAATTTAAATTAAGGTTTCATACAAAAATATTAAATATTACAATCTCTTCCTCTTCTTCATCATCGTATTCTCTTTTAGACTATTTCATTATCTATCACATATTCGTGTTTTTTGAATTCAAAATTATTGAATATTAAAGAAAATCGAGCATGAATTTTGTATCTTTTTTTGACACTGAATGTATAAATTTATACTCTATATTTATATATAGAGATACTATGCCAAATTTCATTCAAGTACATTATTGCTTTTGCATAATCACGTTAAAAGATAAATGAATAAACAAATAAAAAATTAGTTAACCAATTGGAACAAGCTTAGAATTTAATACACATATACAGTTCTAGTAATAAAACACTTCAATAAATTTCATCACTCTAGTTCTTTGTGCTTTGAATTATCATACATACTAGCAATTCCCTGACAAATTTTATCGAAAATTTAAAGGATCTACAATTTTGATTGGAATATTAGAAATTAGATTTATGAGTCTAGATAGTTTTCTTTTTAAATTATCGCATTAATGGACAAACTTAATTTCAAAAATGGTTAAAGTCTAAAGCATAGAAATTCATCAAAACTCATCGATTTTTTTAACGATTGAAATACTTCCATATTTAAGTACTTCGTATGCGTGAAAATAAAAAATATATCGCAGATTAATATACTATCTTTAATACTACTACTAAAAATAACCAGAATTAAGGTACTCAAATTGTATAATATTTACATATGAAAATAATTTTTAAAGTGAAACAGTACCAAACGGTGACAAATGCAATAAATCAAGATCTAACATCGATCATATATCTATGTGGAACCATCAAGTGGAACTTTATATAACAGGAAAAGTCTGAATTTGATATGTAGTCTAGACCGGATTTAATCAGCAGTTTCTACATCAAAATTTTGACATGTGGTATCTGAAACTTCACGTTCTTTAGTTAGTCTTTCGAAGAAAATCAGACAGCTAATTTCCGTTAAAGATTATTATTTTTACTTAAATGTCTGGTAGTGCAAATCAATATCACATCAGAGTCAGCCACAAAAATTGAATTTTGTTAATTCTCTAAGATGTTGAATAATGTTATTTTATAAAAAGAACTTAAATTTAATATAATTAAAGAATGTCACAATTTAATACATTCGAATTTGAAATATATTTTATATTATACATTAAATCTAATTTAATCGGAATGCGTTCATACTATAAAGAATTACAGCAGCTTTATTTTCTTTTAAATGCTTAGCCATAAATATCACACGATTCTTAAGAGCATTTTCATTTTTTCCATCAAAAAGAGTTTTGTTCTTTGCAATTGATCCCTAAAAATTCGAACAGGTAATGGGCGATTGTTATCCACATTAATAAGATTAAAAGAGTATGATGTTTATATAAAAAATCTTTTAGTTAAGTTCTTACTACAAAATTTTACAATAAAAAATGTTAAAAATAAAGAAGGAAAAAATGAAGTTTAGAGCAAACGATATTAATAAAAGTAAACTATATACAAATAATTTTCAAGATTCTTATAGCGTTGCCACGTTGCCAGATCAACGAAGAATCTCCCCCCCCCTCGTCCCTCACAAAACAAGAAAGTAATATTTAAACTTATCCGAAAAACAAAAATAAGTAAATAAGATTTAAAGAAAAGATGATTGGTCAATTTTTGTTTTAAATTAGATAAAACATTTTAATCACTATCTCAAAGAATTTTAAAAAGAATCAAAGATGATTAAAATGTATTTAGTTAGAATAACAATTTTTTGTTCTATACAATGATTTCTTTTCTACAATTAGTGTCGATACTATTTTACACAACAATAAAGTTACTATAATTTTTTTTCTAAAATAACCAAAAACTAATGTAGTTAAATGATGCAAAAAATCCCCCCAAACAACACAAAATATTCAATAAAAATTTTCTATTTTAAATTTTTAAATTTTGGCATCAAGTTGTATTTATTCTTTGGACATCTCAGAAATGCCTACAATCATTTTCTTTTATAAATATTCTTGCAGGAAACGACTAGACAAACGAATGTACTTTTCTTCGCTCTTATAAACATAATACATTTCTGGCTGTTCTATTTTTGTATGAGGGAATCATCTCAGTCTCGGAACTTTCCAGACAAATAATTCTGTCGCCCTCAGAACATAAAACAACTTCGGCTTAGACAAGAGCTCCTAAAGCAGATGTTGGCAACTTCAGCAGATTTTGGCTTAGATCGATTTGATTATTCAATTCTATATGTCCGGTGTTTTTTTGTTTTTTTTCTTGTCTTGTTTATTTTGCTGCTTCTTGCTGTTCAAAAGATCAAATAGCTTTGAATAGTGAATAAAAAATATCTTGAATAAATTTTTAAAAAATAATTCGTATTCAAATTTGAAATATGTTTTTATATAAACAAAGTATGTTGAGCATAAATTTAAAATTAGTTGATTTAAAACTTCTTTTTTTTTAATCGTTTGCAAGAAAAGATATACAATTTTGTTTTTCCCCTCAAAGTTTCGGAAAAGCCCATCAACGGCTTTCTATATGCAGAAAATAACTACGAATAAATAAAACGTTTCGAAAGTAAAATTTCGTTTAATTTTTATAGGTTGGCAAATTATCAATAAATAGCACTCGTTCAAATTATTTGTTAAGTAAATTATTGAATCTAGATACCAAACTTGAGATATATTAGCTCATTTTTAATCATTACGAGTTTATTAAGAAAAAGTTTTTAAGATTTTAATTAGATTTTTAAATTAATATTATTCAAAATTTCAAAGTATTCTTCAATAATTTCGGAGAAATTTATTGCTAAAATACAATTTTCTACCATTTCAAAATTTGTAAGCTTAATATCAATTTTATTTCTGTTCACTGTTTCCTCGAATTTTAATAAATTTCAAAAATATTTTCAAGCACATTTTGAAACTAAAATTTACAATAATTAAGTTATATTCTAGTATTTTTGGAAGGTATTAAAGATATTTTGGGTAACGGCTATTCTATAATTATTAATTTAATTTTAAACTTTTAAATATTAATTATTTATTTTTATTTTATTTATTTTTAAAATTTTAAGCCAGATAAGTTATATGTTTTAATAAAAACTTGTATAATTATATTCAAGATATTTTTCGTTTTGAAAAAAAATGTATTTTTTAAAGAGGAAATATCTATAAAAGGTTTAGTAAGAATCAAAAGACGGAGTAAGTTAGAGATTATGACTGTAATCACTAAATTGTATATTTATGTTAGAGAAGTCTTTGTTTTATAAATACCAAACCATAAATATAATGTTTCAAATATGGCACTTCTGTTTCATTCAACTTACAGAATTCTTCTGTTTCATACAACTTCAAATTTATTTTTGGCATCGAGTGGTCTACAACTAATAGGATAACAGTAAATTTTGAAAATAAAATACAAATAAACGAACCAAATCTAAAACATTATCATACTATATAACTTCTAACTGCAACATTTTAAGTATTAAATCTCTTTCTTTTTAAAAAGATAGTTTTTAATTCATGCGGTTGTTATAATTCTAAGATGCGCAGATGTATCTCATTATTTATTACGCATTCGTCAATGAAGCAAGTGTTGCTTTTTGTTCGGATTTCATTTCGTATGATTTTAAATTGGAATACTTATCTAAGAATTTATATGCATTTTGAGTTTCAAAATTTGCATGATAAGTAATTATAAAGTTTCATATTTATTGTTATAATTAAAAGCAATAAATAAATAACTTCTGTTATTGGTATTCCTGTTTCATTTTATAATGCGAAAATTGGAAAAAAAAACCCTCGTAATCCCGAAGAATTCTTCTTATGAATTAATTCAGTAAGCATCCAGAAAAGAACTGAGCAGCTGAATAAATATTAAATTAGTAAGAATAAGAATAATAAGGATAATTTATTAAGCAACCGTTTGTTAGAGTAATCAGCAAAGCAGCTGCAATTTCAAATCTTTTCATTAATACTCAACTACATCTTTGCTTTCAAAAAAAAAAACCCAATGATAAAAGTATGTTTTCTTATAGGATTTCAAATTAAAGCTATATTCTGAAAAAAAAAATGTTAATGCATTTTTTTTGAGGAAATTCATGACTATTATAAAAATATAAGTTTCTCAGAAGCATGCTTCTTTCAGTAGTAAAAAAGAAAAAGAAATATTTACAATCCTCTTATAAGAAAGAAAATCAACTTGTTTTTAAACAAAGTAATTATTTTTAACATTTAAGATTAATTATTGGGAAATTAAACATATTGTTAATTAATCTTATTATTTCAGTTACTCGAGTATTAAATCGTTAAGTTTCTGTATAAAGTAATTAGTAATTCCAGAAAGACAATTTTTTTTATTTCATAGCTAATAGTTTTGTTCCATTTCGAAAGTAAATTAACTTTTATAATAAAAAATTTTCCAAAAAAATACATTTTTTAAAAGTTTAAGCATTTGAGGAAAATCTAAAATCTGATAATTACTATTATTATCATTGGCTTCACATATTAACAAATTACTTTCCCCAAGTGAATTTGTATAAGAATTTTTGAAAATTTGTATTCGAACAAGAATTTTTGTTTTACTTCATTAATCATCTTATTATAGAATTGATAAACTAATTCCATAAAAGTATAAAAAGTTTTGAATCAATTAAAAAAAAATTTCGTCTTTAAGTCAGGAGTTATAATGCATTGGGAAAAACAACAATAATATATGTTTACTTTAAATTTAAGGAAACTGAAAAAAGCATTTTATGCTTACAGTATTGTTTCAATGAAAATTTTTCCATCGAAGATTAAGTTAATGTTTCTAAATCTTTTGATTCCTTTGGTTTTTCTAAATAGCGCCTTTCGAAAGTTAAGATTATTTAATTAATAATTTGCTGGTGTTTGCTTAGTTTTTACAATTCTGTAAGAAAAATTGAATTAAATTTTTTAAAAACTAAAAGACATTTTTTAAAAAAAATTTCTTATTTCCTTTATTTTCGAAACTGGTTAACATTAAATTGCAACAACGTTTTGAGAATAAAAAAAATGTTGAATGTAAGATTAAACTTAAACATCTAGCTTCCTTAAGATACTATATAAGTACCAGAAATATAAATTGTCAGGCCACATTTTTCAACATGAGCAATTCCTCTTCGAAAGTTTTGTTATATATATATATATATACACTGAAGTGACAAAAGTCATGGGATAGCAATATACAAATATACAGATGGCAGTAGTATCGCAGCGAAAAAGTATAAATGCGCAGTTCGTTTTCCAGAGCTTTCATTTGTGTTCAAGTTATTCATGTGAACTGGTTTTTCGTGATTTATGGCGGCACGACTAGAATTAACAGACTTTGAACGTGGAATGTTAGTTGAAGCTAGACGCATGGGTCATTCCATTGCGGATATCGTTTGTGAATTCAACATTCCGAGATCCACAGTATCAAGAGTATGCCGAGAGTATGAAATTTCAGGCATCACATCCCATCATAGACAGCGCAGTGGGCGACCACCTGCACTTAACGACCGAGACCGCCGACGTCTGTGTAGAATGATCTATGTTAATAGACACTCAACACTTCGTCAAATAACTGCAGGAATCAATGTGGGACGTGTCCGATAGGACTGTGCGGCGAAATTTGTCTTCCTTGGGCTATGATGGTAGAAAACCGACTCGAGTGCCTTTACTGACAGCACGACATCGCCTGCAGCGACTCTCCTGGGCTCGTGAGCATATCGACTGGTCCCTAGACCAGTGGAAAACCGTGGCGTGGTCAGATGAGTCACGATTTCAGTTGTTACGAGCTGATGGTAGAGTTCGAGTGTGGCGCAGACCCCACGAAGCCATGGGCCCAAACTGTCAGCAAGGCACTGTTCAAGCTGGTGGTGGCTGCAGAATGGTGTGGGCTGTTTTTACATGGCATGGACTCGGTCCTCTGGTGCAACTGAACCGATCATTGACTGGAAATGGTTATGTTCAGCTGCTTGCAGATCACTTGCAGCTATTCATGGACTTCACGTACCCACACAAAGATGGGATTTTTATGGATGACAATGTGCCATGTCACCTGGCCAGAACTGTTCGCGATTGGTTTGAAGAACATTCCGGACAATTCCAGCGCATGATCTGGCCATCTAGATCGCCCGATATGAATCCCATCGAGCATTTATGGGACATCATCGAAAGGTCCGTTCGTGCCCAAACTCCTGCACCATCCACACTTTCACAATTATGGACGTCTATACAGACAGCATGGCTCAATATTCCTGAAGAGGACTTCCAA
>JAOUZG010026507.1:1855622-1880370 GCA_026289955.1 Argiope argentata | reverse complement strand
GTTCCCATAACTTTATACAAACAAAGAATAAGACACTGAATGCTCTTTTTTACATGAAGAAATAGCCATCAGATAACTATAATTATTTGAAGTCAATCATACGTATCTCCGATTTTCACCGATATTCGTTTGATTAACTTGCAAAAATGTCAATCAAAATAAGAAGTCTTCTTTATCAGTATTTTAAATCTAATTAAAGCATTTAGTAATTGGATAAAGTTATGGGAACGAACACAATTCAAAAATACACTTTTAGAGGTATAAGGCATTTGCGAAGCTTGGGAGAAAAAGTTTGATGTTACATTATTTAATTATTTCATTATCAATAGACCATTTTAGAGCGAACTAAGATGGAATGAATTTTTAATATAAACTGCTTATATTTAAGTGCAGTTAGCTACTGTGAGGCCCTAAATACATACAATGGAAGTTAATATCTTTTTTTTTTACTTTTTTCTATACAAAAAAAAGTACGAAATGTAATCATATAGCAAAGTAATTGTCAGAAAGCGCGATAACGTGATTTTGATGAATCTTCCCTCTTCATATGTCCTTGAGTCCGAAAAAAGGATTTAAGAACAAAATCTATCTGTTTGTCAATTTAATAATACATTATTGCATTCAGTTAAAGCGGTAAAATTTGGAGTGTTGACTAAACAGCAAATTTGTCTTATATCTACCAATACGTATTCCTTAAACAGTTCGTTTAAGGAATACGTGTCTTCCCTATACATGTGAACACGCCAGCTCAAAAATCACAAAGGCATATATATTGTTATGAAAATTCGGCTACAACCAACTTCTGACACCAAATGTTGCAGAACTAATGTTGCACCAAATGTTGCATTAAGTCTATAAAGTCAATAAATTCACCTTTAGTGGGTGCATGGTGCAATACAATGAGCAGACCTCAATAAAAAATTGCATTTATTAACACAAAAGAACGAAAACACAGACGACAAAACGCAATCGAGATGAACACAGGCAACACATAGCGGCACACTTAGAAACAAACAGCAACCCACAATTAGTAATATATAGGTGCTAAACAACCAACAGTACATAAAGCGGCCAGACAGAATTCAGCAGGAAGAGGGAATTTGCGTAGCTATTCTCTAAACGCAATTCTCTACTGTCTCTTCGCTTTAATTGCTTCTCCACAAATTATTTGATGTGGCTTCTGTAACTTCAAGATTCGGCGCACAGCTCAACTCGCCCATTGCTTGAGCTCCACTCAACGCTTGTGCTTCGCTGGATTGATTCAATTAATTTGTAACTGCCTCGCTATGAGCCAATAAAACAATCTATAACTGTCTTCGGCTTGGACGGCCTACCTTTTATAGTTTCAAGAGCAGTGCAGAGAAGGTTCTCGAACAATCAAGCGGATCTCAGCTCCTATTGGCTCAATCGCCAAAATTCTTGAAGATTCTAGTATCATCCATTTTGTGTCCAAAGCTGTCAAATGGCCGCCAAGTTTGTCTCCAAGTCCGAGAGTTACTGATCCGGCATCCGAAAAATATGCAATAGAGCTGATCGCAAAATGGTCTTTACTATGACTGAACTAATCATGTTGGGAAGCAACATAACAGGTATGTAATAGGAATATGAAGGAAATTTGACGTACATATTTATAATAAGAATTGTGCATTAACCCTTTGAGGTCCGATCTCAAGACTGCTTCATTTTGACGTTTTATTTGTTTATTTTTCAAATTTAATTGTTAAAAACGCTTACATAATGGTTAAGAGATGTAGATTAATTTTTCAAAGAAATTCGACTTAAAAGAATTTTATATATTTATTTTTCATAGCAATAAACAAATATTTGTATTAAGTGAATAATTTCGCATCTAATTATTTTTCGAACTACAAAGACTTTTCTAAAATTATTGATTCAAATCTATCGGAAAGGAAGAAATATTTATTGGCCCTATTTATTCATATGTATGTGAACAAGATGATTCAAAAATGCAAAAACGATGAATAAGATTTGATATGCAATTCTTACAGCCAATATTGTAGATCTGCATCAAATTACGCATCATATCGGTGGAAAGGAGGATGATCAAACATAATCAGTTTTTTCATAATAGTATGATACTTAAAATGCACAATACTACATCAGTACGCATGAAAATCAGGGAGAGGCAAGGAAAGTATCCCTAATATTTACGGACAGTCTTAAACTTCGAGTGTTTGCTAGTTCCCTTCCTACACAACTAAAACTCATTATACGTGTCGAGAATGTAAACAGAGACAGAAAGAGAATGTAAAATAAGGTCAAAGATTTTCTAACCATGTGCTAAAATCGAATGGAAAAAATTGTAAAGTTGAGCAAAAAGATTGAAGCCTTTAAGGAGCATTCTTATATGTATGGTTATTTAATATATCTCAAAAACGGTTCTAACGATTCGGATCAGATTTTATATTTAGATACGGTTTTGCTTTTTATGTTTATCTGTATAAGTGTCTTTACAGGGAAAATGCGATTTTATTTTTAAAAAAAACATTTTTTTATAACTAACTATTAAAGTTCAAGAGATGGCGTCACTACTCCAAGCAGAAGCTAAGCAAACAGAAGTAAACATTGGAGGCTCAGTTAATATCTTATAACTTTGAATGACAATGTGTGTGTGTGTGTGTCTTGAAAAAAGCTCTAACATTTTTTTTAAAATATATAATTAGCTTTTAGAGTATTTTTCTATCTGCTTGTAATGTTATATAAAGTCATTTGCCACTCGATTTCATCATGTTAAAACTGAGTGTAAGCTCAAAAATATGTGTTAACAAATTACAAAATGAGTACTAATAAATCAATATATATTAAAAATCTGTAAAAAGTAAAGTATGGAATGAGTTTATATGTAAAAAAATGCTTATAAATGTAAAATGAATGCTAATGAATAATATTGCAGATTGTTTCGAATAACATGTTAAATTAAGTGATTTCATGATTTTTTTTTTAAATGTCTGGTTCAAATGAAGGTCAGATTGAAGGTTATTTATATGCATTCGGTGTGTAAAAAGTATTTAAATATTTTCTTCAAAAAAAAAAAGACGAGTTATGCTTGATTTTCCTGGTATTTTCTTTGATTCGAATTTTCTTTTCAAAGCATATAGAAAGCGTATGACATGATGAAAGGTAAATATATAATGAATTGTCCGAAAATAAAAGTTTAGCCGCTATAAAAGCCTGCATTTCTGTCCTTTATTTTGATCCACGAATAAATAACTTTATAATTCTATTTTATTTTCTATAAAAGTTTCGCCATGTAGATGCTTATTTACGAAGGGAATACGCATCTACGTTCTGCACAAGTTTCGCTTACTTTTTTAGAGATATTCTCAAACAAACAAACAAAGAAGAAAGAGAAAAAAATTTAAAGATTAAATTGAAATCTGCTATGCATATTTCAATGTATCATGTCAGAACATCATTTCTCGAACGGCCAAGCACCACGTGCTCGTGCGAGTTAAATTATATTATAATTCACTTTAATTGTTTCAACGTATGTCACTTTGGTATTGCAAACGACCCAAAAAACTTTGTCTCGCATTGATTATTTAAAAAATATCCCATTTCCTATTTATTTCATTTCATATAATCGCGTGCTCAGAATGACATTTTTCAAAGTTTTATTTGCGGTAGTCATTAACTTATTTTTTTTTAAATCAGAGCTTTTTTAAATGTAATTTCAACAAGTTATTAAAAGCTGATTTTTTTAGGTACTCGTGCAAATAATAAAATTTCATTTTTTTCGCCAACAGATTGTTTTATTTTTCGCCTACGTTTTTTTTTTTTTAATTTTATTTTTAGCTTACGAATTTTTATTGACGTCACAAACCCCATTCCTAAACAACATCATGTTCTGACATGATAAAAAATTGAAACTGAGTTAATTATATTTATTTTCAATTCACTGACTCAATAAAATTTTTCATAATATTCGATTCAATTTGAATTTTCTTTTTAGTTGGATAACATGTACAGTATAAAAATAATACATAAATATACAAAAGTTTAAATGTTTGTTCGTAGTTAAGCATTTGAATTTTTCCCTGTTTACTTGATCCATGAATATCTTCATACATTTCTAGAATATTTTATTCTTTTGTAAAAATACTGTCATGATTTCTTTGCTGGAATTGATAAAAAATGTCGAAACTGAGTTGTTTTTATTTATTTTCAATATACTAACTCATAAAATTTCTCGCATCCAGAGGCGGATTTCCAAACAGGCGCATGAGGCGCGTGCCTCGGGCCTCATAAATTATGGGGCCTCAAAATTTAGTTCTAAAATAGTAATAATTTAAATTTTGAAAAAGTGGATATTTTTTTAATAAAACCTTTCCTTTTTACACTCTACTATTACCACTCCCAGTTCAGCTATTTCAATCAAAGAATCATGCAATATCAGTACCCTTGAAAAACCAACTATTTTTAGAATGAGAGAGTAAAAAGTCAACCAGGAGGGGGGAAGAGATTTTACATCTTTTATCTTGTATGAAACTAAAGAGATAAATCTCATATTACACCCTCCTGGACACTCGGAACCTATGAAGTACCGGAAAGGCTCTCAAGGACTCAAGGCAATGAACGTGTTTGTATAATAGGACATGGGACGCATTTTAGTTACAGAACTTGGTTAGAAAATCTTTGCTCAAAAAGGTTAGTTTCTCCAAAACATCCTGTTAGTGATTTAGCGTTTCACATTTGAAAAATATTGACTTTGATTTGTATTGTGGAAAGGAATTCATTTCTGTGTTTGACCTTTGGCCAATGTGAAGATTGGTAAGGATATAATTTTTTAATAAATTTTCGTACTTTTGAAAATATTGTAATCGCGGCTTTATATTTTTCGGCACGTTTGAAGGTTAAAAACAGGGCTCATTTACAATACGAATCGTGAGGAATTGGCACTTCTCAAAAAGATAAAATAAACTGATTACTTTCTCCTTTGAACTGAAGGGGAAAATTTTTCAACTCGGGAAAAATCGTCAAAAGTCCAGCTAATATTTTTATACGACTAATTTTTTTGAATGTTTTAGCCATGTTACAGAAAAGAAAGTTTGAATTGGGGGCTGCAAAAGGCAAACAAAAAAAGAATTTGCTGAACGACATAAAAATGTATTCAATAAATGTATTATAACATTTGAAAAATGAGCTAAAATGAAAATGAGACAGAAAGAGCAGTTGAGTAACTTGATACAGCATGTGCACCTAAAAGAATATGAGCAATTTGAATATTTACATGAAAAAACCCTGTGCAAGCTGAAGTAGAATATGAATTCCAACAAATTAATGAACGGGTTGAACAAGAATGCGTATTTGAAAAGATATGTGGCGCTAGCCTTATAAGTCAGATAACATCTACTTTACCGAAGTCGACTTTTAGTGTAGTGGTCATGTTACTCGGCTACCGACCCTAGCGTCGCAGGTTCATACCGCGACTTGCAATCGCGTCTGATAAATGAGCGTACTGCAACAAAATGTGCGCAAGAAAAAATCATTGAACAAGCAGAAGGTGAAAATGATATCGAAGAAATTGGCGAGAGAAGTGGAATTGTATGCAAACCTAAAAAGACAGATGAACAAATTAAAACGGAATAAGCACAAGAAAATGCCGATTAGTAAGCAGAAGCAAAATGCGAATTCGAAGAAATTAATGAGCGATCTGAAAATTAAACAGAAGAGTCAACAACTTATAATTTTAAACAGCAAAATAAAATATCAGCTGACTCTGATAACGTTTTAAAACAAAACCAAAAGATTTATATTCCGAAAAGAAAAAAAAAATGCTCCATTCTATAATAATTGATTTAGTGTATAATGAAATTTTAGGAATGTATCTCTGAAAAATATTGTGCAACTAAGATTCAAAATTGCACCTATTTTTTTAAGAAGAGCCTTAACACATCCTAAACTTCATCATCCTTTTAAATACTGCCAAGTAGAAAGGAAAAATTGATTTTAATTTTCAATTTTATGTACCTAGGTCCCCCCCGCTCTTTTTTTAACACAAAATATCAGATACAGAGCTTAACAGAGTGAAAAATGTGTATAAAGAGTGCATACTGTAAATATAACTGGAGGGGAGGAGGTCCACAAATTGAATTGCGCCTCGGGCCTCTGAAACTCTACATTCGCCACTGCTCGCATCCTATCATTTATTACTTCAAATAGAAAATGCAGCATTACAAAATTTTTCAGCGCATTGTCTGGGAGAATTATCATTCAATTATAAAAAGCTTCGATTCTAAAAATACCACCTAAGAATATCTTCTCACTATAAATTACGACTATTTCTGTAATTCTGCTTGTTTGTTAGGACGTTCAGAAATACATTTAAACATTTCTTCAACCCAAGTGTATA
This sequence comes from Argiope argentata, assembly GCA_026289955.1. Classification (NCBI taxonomy): domain Eukaryota; kingdom Metazoa; phylum Arthropoda; class Arachnida; order Araneae; family Araneidae; genus Argiope; species Argiope argentata. The sequence goes on along the minus strand of JAOUZG010026507.1, from coordinate 1,873,997 downwards.
TCTAGACAAATTTCCAAATATAGAATCTCAATTACTCTTTATTTCTTTCCTCCAGTTTCTTTTCTCCAGAAATTGGAGATTAGCGTAGATCGTAATTTGGCACTTAAGTTGTTTTTATCTACTATCGACTCATTCAATAATCATTATGCGGCCTGTAAAAGGTCCTGTCTTTTTTTAACAGTAGTAACAAGTGCTTTCGATCGACGAAAGTATCTTAGAGAAGATTTATTATTTGTGGGATTTTGTTGAAGTTTCGTGTCGTCTTCAAGCCGACTGTAAGCAAGGTTGAGGAATACAAAATTGTCGACTGCTTTATGGAAAGATTGTATTTGTATTTAGAAAGAAAAGTTTTGTATTTTGGTGTTCACTACAGCTCACTTTCAAATGTATAAATATATGCGGAAATTTCTGTTAATTTCTCTTTATACGATAAGAAAAAGAAGAAGAAAAAATCCCCAAATATTTAAATCTAATAGTATAGAATTTTATACAGCCATTTAGACACAAAAATAAATGTTGTTTGTTGAATTTCCACTCATATTTATTATTAAAAGAAATATGTGGCGGCATTCTTAACGGCAGACAATTAGAATACGGGTTTCTTAATTGAAAAGTTATGCATTGAAGGAAGTAAATTGTATTCTTCAGAAAGAATATATAAGAAGTTAGAAAGAATATTAGAATATTTTAGAAGTTAGAAAGTTATATTAGAATTTTAATCAAAATTCACGTAAAATTATACATTTATGCCTTATTATATATATATATAATTTATAGAAAACTCAGTATAGTGGAAACCAGTCTGTGTATGGTGAAAAATGATGCTTTATTCTTCTAGAAAAAGTGAAGTATGCTTAGCAAAACGCTGTCGAAGCGCACTTAAGGAGATCATTTTCATAAACAACCACAAATAATAAATCGTTTTTAAGTAATAGCAATGGTACAATATCATTCAGCTTAAAACAACCGGAAAACCCGTTAAGTAAATTAGGCTCCACTTGGCTGACTTGTTTTTGCGTTCTAATATTTATACAAGTTTTCTGATAAAGAATGGAATTTTCTAGAAGAAACTCCAGATGTTCTAATAGAAATATGAATTCTATTACAGCATTTTATAAAGTCCCCTTTTTTATTACCAGGTAGTCGTCGGGGATAATATACATCAATTCATTCAGTATCCAATGGAAACATTTGTAAATCCCTCTTTACAGTGTTATGACTCTCATTAATGTGAAGATATATTAAAGATTCATAACAGCATTGCCACGATAACTTTACAATGCAACAAGCTAGATAAATGAAATTTGATGATGAGGAGAGAAAATTATAGATATGTATCAAATATTGGTTTCTATAGTTCAAAGTATGGTATAAACTAAAAAAAGATTAAAAGGAAATCTGCTATAGAAATTTCAATGTATAATGTCAAAACATCATTTCTTGAACGGCCAAGCACCACGTGCTCGTGCAAGTTAAATTATATTTTTATCCATTTTAATGGTTTCATTGAATGAGTCACTTTAGCATTACAAACAATCCAAAAAACTTTGTCTCGCATTGATTGTTTGAAAAAATATCCCATTTCCTATTTATTTCATTTCATATCATCATGTGCTCAAAATTCCATTTTTCTAGGTTTTATTTGCGGTAGTCATTAACTTATTTTTTTTTAATCAGAGATTTTGTAAATGCGATGGCAACGCGTTATTACTAGCTGATTTTTTTTTTTTTTTTTTTTTTTTTTTTGAGATGCTAGTGCAGGTAAGAAAATTTCCATTTTTCGCCTACTGATTTTTGTTGACGCCAAAAACTTCATCCCCAAAACAACATCATGTTCTGACATGATAATATCTAATGATAATATGGCCTGTGCTCTTAAACGTTGATTTGGCAGTTTCAAAGTAGTTTAAATTGTTACCGAAAAAAGATTCTGCTGTCTTGGAAAGATTCTATTGAAGCACATTGAGTTGGATTAGTTGAATAACTTTAACCAGGAATGAGGAGGCGTTAGTTTGTCTTCTTGAATAGTAATTTCATTACTTACATTTACCTTTTTCACTTTCTCTTGTAAGAAATATAAAGGAGATATTGTAACCATTAAAAAAAATTCGTACTCAAGATTTTGAGGAATCTCTATTTTTCAGATCTCTATGAGTCCGAAAAACGCCTTTTTGGCATTATGTTTGTCTATCGGTGAACACAATAATACAAAAGCGCTTCAAGCTAAACAGCTGAAATTTGGAATATGCAACCATGACCAGATTTGTAGATTTTTTTAAAAATTAAATTTTGAATGAAATCCATTCAAAAGAAGTCCATTTTCTGAATATAAATCAATTCAATGGCTAGAAAATGAAAAAAAGTACAGAAAATTAAATTTTGATACAAATTTTTAGCACTAGGGCTGTGCCTTTTTTTTTTTTTTTTTTTTTTTTTGAAAACATCGAAAAAAATCAATATTTTAGAAATATTTATTTTCCAATACCAATGATTCATCAATATCATGGCCATAAATCAGGGCTCAAGATGAATCGAAATGGAGTCCATATGCAGGGTTAATTTTTGATTTTAATGTTTAATATGCATTTACTAGAACTTTCATCGCTAATATATTTTGCAATTATTAGAAGAATTTTTACAATTATATTTTTTACTGTTGTATTTTTCTTCTAAAACCCATTTTTATTTAACCAATTTTTATTTAAATTTTACTTTGGGGGAATGAATTCAGAATTATATTTTGAATTTAAAACATGATATAAAACAAGAGAATATGGTAAAAAAATGGTATTTAAAAAAAATTCAAATGTGATTACTTCCTGTTATGTGAAGTTCATTGTGCAATTAAATAGTAGTTATGGAATTCGTATGCACGTTAACAAATATCTCATCAAAATTTGAAAGAAATCTAAATTTTAGTGCAAAGTCAACATATCACATTTGAGGAATTCAAATAATAATTGAAATACAACATGTTTTGTTAATAGAAATGGATTCAGATGGGTAACGTGATTTTTTAAAAAATACTTTCTGAGCCTATTTAGTTGTGCATTTTGTACGAAAATAATAATTTTGCTTAGTTTTAGAAATTTATTTGTTATCTATGAGGGTGATATGAGTTAATAAAATATTACATTACAATTAGCTATAAAGTAAGAAATTACTGTAATTTTATCAGAATTTTTTAGAAAGCAGCAAAGAAATATTTGTCGTTAAATTTTCCTTTTTTAGATCTCAATGTTGTCTTGCACTTTTTTAACAAAATAAAGCCTCCTAAACATAAGAGATGATAAATATTTATTAAATTTTCATTTTTCTTAAACATTAAAATTTAATTCAAATTCCAAAATATTTTCTGTGCATTTTTTTACTTTTGTAATTTTTAATTAATCTTTGTTTCTAATTAATGATTTTAGTTTATCATAAATTAAAGAAGTTGTAAAGATAAAATAGTTTTGTGTGGCCTAATTACTTTAATACAATCAATATAATGTGCGTGTCACATGGTCGCCAATGAAGGCTGGTGTTGTTAGATCTATCTTTTGTAAATTTTCCTTGATATAAAAAGGTTTGGTAATAAAAGAGATATCCATAAAATTCATGTTAAAAACCAGTAAAATCAAAATATTGAAATAAATGTTAATTACTGTTAATTTTATAAAATATAGATATTTATACAGACAAAGGAAAAAACGTTAACTACATGTATCTCACATCCTAATTTTTTTAATAGATATATTTCAGAATTATCCAAAAAAAAATTTAGTGAATTAACATTGTAAGAAGAAGAGATTTACTTATTCTTACAATGGAGTTTATTTTAAGAACAAGCAAATTTCAAAATAGCAATAATAAAATAAAATACTAATGAGACAAATTCTATATAAAAAATTTTAAAATACTGTTGTAGGAATTTTTTTTCAGAATCAATTATAACATTCTTTTAAAATGATACCGTAATAACCATGGATCCAATTGATACCAAACACAAATGTAGAAAAATATTATTGTATATTTAAAACAAAAAGATGTTTTGAAATTAGTTACAAATTCTTACTTCAGACACAGCAATCGGATGTATAAATACAGCAGAACATTTTCTTCAGGAAAATCGAACTTGGAAGACTATTCTGACACTTCTCTAACTGCTGTCTCTAAATATTTATCCGAGACGAACAATTCCTTCGATGGGAATGCTGTTTTTATTTTTTTAACGCATGCGCTGTAATAAATTATAGAATTAGAGTATTTAACAGACAAGATTTTCATTAATATCAAATTATTTTGCATTAAAAGTCTTACTGCATTTTATTGTGACAAAACAGAAATAAAAGAGTGATAGAAAAAAAAGAATTACAGTCGAATTCGAATTGTTCCCTGAAAAAAATTAATACGCAAAAAAATGTAATGTATAAAAAAATTCGATATAGAGAAGTATTTCTTTACACCAAAAATGACAAATTTTCTTTACTTTCTTACTAAAAACAATACTCTATAATTAATTTTTTAGTATTACAGAAGAATTTAAAGAATTAAATGACCAAAGAAATTTATTTTGACCCATGTACAGATATGTAATTTTGCAAATGTGCAAGGAATATAATAAAAAATTCACGCTCTTACGAAAACAAGGAATTAATTAATTATCATGTGAGAACATGATACTGTTTTGGTTTGAGGTTTTTGGAATCACAAAATGCAAGGTAGAGAATTAACGATTATTTCTTTTCTTGCATCAGTTTTTCGCTTTTAGAGTTATTAGGAAACGATAAATAATTAGGAAGTAATGTCATATTTGGCGACTAACAGACAATAAAAAGCTACAACTTGGCGCGAATATCCACCATGATTCTTCTATTTAGCTAATAAAGCAGAGGCAGCTGCAGGCACTTGCAGACAGACGGACAAGATAAATCCGACAAGGAAGGGGAGGGCATGGATAATTTATCTAATTTTGCCTCAAAATAACTCATATTAATCAGTTTTTACAATGAATTAAATGACGTTAAGTATTATTTCGTTTCTTTTTTTAATTCAAATACTGATCCCTTTGTTACATATTTACAAAAATATTTGTAAAAAAATTGCTCCAGAGTTTTTTAAAATTAACTTTTAAAAATGTCAATTTAAATGTTAAACCTATTTAAAATCCTTTATTTTAAAGAAAATGACCATAAAAAAGAGATATAATTAAATGACGAAGACATCATTATGTGTTAAGCCCGTTTCATGAAAGAAAGGAAAAATACAGCTTCTCACGTGAATCCATAAGCACGCAGATAGGGACAGGTGGAATTGAGATAACACAATATTTAAAGATTTCGGAGATATGAAGGATTGGGAGGGAGATTCCTTTTGAAAATATTGAAAACATTTGAATATCGGGAAGATGGAAAACACTTGAATATATAGATCAATTATGGCAATTTATACATTCTGCTTTAAACGATATTTTTTCGGTATACGTATAAATACGGAATCAGTTGTTGATGAATATGTATATTGAGTTAAGAATGTATATTAATGTAGGGTATATGTATATTAAGTAATGTATAGAAAATTAATTTTTAGCTTTAAGTAATTGTTTTACAAAAACATCAAATAAATTCATTTTAAATGTAAATCATATTGATAAATTAACTATATACAATGACATAAAAATATTAAATTAATTTATTGTATCAGTAATTTAACTTGGAATATGTAAGATACAGAGTAACACGCACCAGGTAGCACATCCTGTAGCCCAATACAGTACAATATTATGCGATATTAAAAGATATAAAACAATATTCCACAATATTAAACAATATTGTGAATATTGATCAACATTCTACAATATTTGTGGGCTACTATCTGAACAGATAGAACTTGCTCGGACTTGTTTGAAAAGAAATTGGAAAGAATATCGTGCATAGATTTTTTTTATCTCTAATTATGTAAGAGAAATCTCATTATACAGTTGCATCATTCTTACTTATTTGTCGATGGTGACAGCAAGTACAAATTCGAATTTTGTATGGTATTCAGCAATTTAAGTTTACTATGATTTTTTTAAAATTATAAATGCAATTATAAGTAAGCTGTTAAGTTCGATAGATATTATTTTAAAGCAAAGAGATTATATAATTGGTTTAATATAAGCGTTTTAAAATTAAATAAGTATTTTAACTATCCAAAAAGGCTGTTATAAAATGGTGCAACAAATTTGAATTTATTCAGTAAGTATAGATATTTGAAAAATAATTGTTTAAATCAGCATAAATAATAAGCGACATTAATTTTTTTCTATAACATACTTGCACACAATTTTCTCTCTCCTTTATATAGAAAAAGGAAATTTAATGAAAACGAAGATTTAACCGAAATACGAGGGAAAATAACTGTATGAAAAAAACCAAAAAAAGTGAATGCTCGGATACACTAAATGTACATCCCATTTAGAAAATAAGCAAAGGCAAAAATAAATCAGTACCACGTTAATTTCTAATCAATACTATTTATGTAGTAAAAGGTCTCAGAATCAGTTAGCGCCTGTGGCCTCAAATTGTCCACTATTTACAAGATTAAAATCCGCCTTTGATTACAAAATAATTGCCCCAATGTAAAAAAAAAGATGTACTGTTTGATTATATATATACATGAAACAAGATGTCTATTTAATCATCTATTTAGGGCTTTTTCAAAACCTTAAAAGCTGTAAGTTTTGACTCTTATTTTAGGGTTCCCTCTTCCTACCTATCTAATCATTTATCATTGAAAAATAAAATCAGTTTGAGCTAATTTTCTTAAGAATTGTAGGCCTACAATTTATATTAGTGTTTTGTTTTTGTTTCTTGCATTTAAGTTGGCATTACAGAATTTATGTTAAAATGAAAATGTGAATAATTTATATCCTTTTACTTAATTTTTTTTCTTATAAATTCTCGAAGTTTGCAATGCTATATAAACATATATAAATTACCAATACAGAGCCACCTGTTTTAACTCCACAAGTTACCAGCGCGATAGTCGCAGATAGCGCTAGACCCGAACTCCTAACCTTTTGGTTAGTACTATCTGTCCATAAGGAGATCTCTGGCCGACAGTCGCCTATGTTTACGGCGGGCGTTATAGAAACAGGCGTCGATAGGGAGGATCCATTTCGAATGGGTGAAATCGAACCGAAGTCTGCGAGGGTATTCTTTATCTTGGCGAAAAAATGAAGCGATAAAAAAACTATTGCTCATTCGTCTTCTCGCTTTTACCGCAGTTGCTCGTATCTTTATATTTGCTTAGCTTACTTCTTTTATATTTTCTTTGGTTAATATTAACTGCATTTCATTATTTAATAATTTTTGTCTCTCGAATTTTGAGATCCTTTAAAATGCCTTTTCGATTTAAGAGTGGAGAGACTTTAAAATCACAAGCACGTAAAATTGTGCATAATGTTACAGAATTTTGCTTGAAACTTGCTGAAAATTCGTATTGGGAAAAGGATGGGGTTTTAGAAGAACTAGTAGATGAACTAGTAATTCAGATTGCAAGTACTGAATCGGATTCTGATTCAGAAGAAACGGAATCTTGTGACAGTGATTTAGAATTCTTTTAATTGAAAGTACACAACTGTCACACGATCTCTGCTAGTTTTGCACTCTTTTAATAATAATTAATGCGTTTTATAAATAAAAAGGGAATTTTAAAATTGGTTTTTTTGTTTCATTTCAATTAGTTTAATCGTGTTATAAAAGATATAGAATTTTATTTAGTTTATTTCCTGAAGCTACGAAATTTAGATGATTCCTTTTTTTGCTATTTTTTCATTAATGTGCTCTTGTTTTCTGTTATTCAATAAGTCAATAGTTAAAAGTTTCAGCTTAACATACTTTTGATTATCCTTATTTGATTATCTTTAAAATCTGATAAAATGTAATTGTTAATTTGGAGTTTCGAAAAATAGTATATATTTTGGAGAGGTTTTAAGCATATTTAACAGTGGATATTTTACTTTGTAATAGCAACCTTTCATAAAAATTATGAAATAATTATGATTATTATGTTATTATTCTTATGTTGAATTAGACAGATTACTTCGCGTTTGCTGCGGAGAATTTGATCTTAAGTAGTTACATAAATTTAAAACAAATAAAATGAAAATTAATTTTTTGTCATGCTGGATTCTACTTAATTTTTCTTCTTCTGCAGTCGTTAGACATGTAAATAATTATTCAGTTTTTCTATTTGATTTACGCTGTTCTTTCTGTACTAATCAGAAAGGAATTTATATATTATTCTAACAGGAATAATATATATTTTCAAAATTCCAAGTACGCAAATGATTTTCAGCCCAGTGAATTATTTTTCGAATTTGCTTTCGAAAATTAAAGGCAATATATCGATACCACCAATTAGGCGCTAAACACTCCAACGTAAGAAACTTGAATGAATTTCTACCTCTGCGAAATGGACTCTTCCTGCAGTAACCTGTTTCTATAACACCCGACGTAAACATAGACGACTGTCGGCCAGAGATCTTATGGACAGACAGTAGCCGGGTAATATGCCGATCGAGCAAAAGTGATACTTTGCTCGGGAGATGTTATATATATATATATATATATATTGTATCGTTAGCCTTATAAGCCAGATAATATCCTTTGAGCCGAAGGGTCCCTTTTGTTTGATTGGTGTATTACTCGGCAACAGGCCCAAACGTCGCAGGTTCGTACCGCGACCTTCAACCGCTATATTGGTGACCTTGACGACGCAATCTTCCGCAACAGTCGTGGCGTCATCTACCCGTAGCAAAATCGTCAGACTCACTTGATGAAAGCTAACAGCAAAACAAACAAACAAAAAATCGTCAGACCCACTTGACGAACAAGCAGCAACTCTCCATAACACTTGGCACAATACAAAAAAAAATCGTTCGCTTCTTCGCCGACTCACTGGTGGGGAAGTACTGTAGCCTTAGCCTTATAAGCTAGATAATATCCTTCGAGCTGAAGGTTCCCTTTTGCTTGATCGGTAAGTTACTTGGTTACAAGCCCAAACGTCGCAGGTTCGTATCTCGACCTTCAATTGATACTATATATATATATAATTTAAAATGTAATGGCTTACAATCTTTTGTTCTGGATCATAAGATCTCATCTCATGCAAATACTATGCATTTCATCTGACCATGGCTCAAAACTGTGAAGACCATTCCAAAATATCCTTCATGTAATTTCTAAATTTAGGAAGATAAATGTTTAAAATTTTATCTCCTCTTTATCTTACTTTTAGATTTGATTGCTTGCTGATAGAATTATCTATCATGTCTAAAGATTTCAGGATCCCGCCCACAAAAACTCACAGATGTCTTTCTGTTCTATTCAGTTTAGCTAGATAATCTAACTTATAATAACCTTTTTTTTAAAAAAAAAGATTTAATTTGTTTATATAAATAATAGGATTTTTTTCAGCAATTATAAGTCTAATTACGTACTATATAATTATTGCTGTTGTAGAATTTTGGATTCGAAATTCTTTCGATTGCGCAACATAATTGATGAAAGCAGGTTAATCTTATCATGCTGTCTGTTGCTCTTTCTGTTTTATTAACAATCGTGTTGCATAGTATAACGGTCTTTTCTGCTCTTCCTTTAATGGTCTCTGTAACTAACAAAGCCGTTTTGCATTTTGTGTGTATATCCTTTATTTGAATGTACTATACTTTACAGAAAAGAAAATGAATGAAACGCAAATTATATTATTGAATCCGAATTATGATTCTGATGCTTTGGATCCAAAGCGTGAACATCTTTTTAAATGTCCAAAATGTGATAGATGTTTCCGAAATGTTGGACCATTAAAGTGCCATTATGGGAAAGCTCATAGAAAATTGGAACCGTTTATATGTATTATTGATTCATCCTTAATATGTGAAATATGTAACAAAAGTTTTTCCCAAAGATCCGATCTTACTACCCATTATCGTAAAACACATCTTAAGGATAAACGAAATATTGATGCAAGAATATTATATAAGTGCAAATTATGCGATAAGGAGTTTTCTTTGAAATCTACCCTTGATAATCACTATCACAGCCATAGGGATAGATACAAAGAATCACTTAAATGTGATGTGTGCAATGAAATTTTTTATGATGTAGATCTTTTTGAAACTCACTGTAAGATGCATAGTAATGCAAAATATAACTTCTGTGACAGATGCCAAAATTCCTCAGACAACATTAATCAACTGTGCATTTGTGTATCAAAACCACACAAATGTGAAATTTGTGACACTTCATTCACTGTTAAAGAAGAGCTTCAAAAGCATTATACTGCACATGAAAAAGAAAAACCTTTTCAATGTGAAGTGTGTTTTAAGAAATTTGGTCGAAAAGCAAATCTCAGAACACATTCTTTTGTTCATGCCAACCAAAGGGCTTACAAATGTAATATATGCGATAAAGCTTTTAATGTACGTGGATATCTTAGAGCGCATTCTGCTATTCACACAGAGGAAAAGAAGTTTAAATGTGATGTATGTCATAAAGCGTTTTCTCGCAAAAATATCCTAAAGACTCACTATCGTATTCATAGTAAAGAAAAGCCATATGTTTGTCAAGAGTGCAATAAATGCTTTACTCAACTTGGTACTCTTCAATCCCATTACTTTACTCATACACAGGAAAAACCTTTTCAGTGTGAAGTCTGTGACAAAAGTTTTAGTTTCAAAAGTAGACTTAAAAAACATTGCCTTATTCATAATGAATAAACTTAACCTTTTATATAGCCAAACTAAATTATCAGATAAAAATTGATTATCAGTTTTGCAACTCTTAAATTAACCATTTTTTTTAAACATAACCTTGCAAATTGTGAAAAACCCTGTTAAGTTTTCATTAATGGTTTAGACTGAATATTTTGTCTATTTTTTGTTATTGTTTTTTAGTTTAATTTTTCCTTTTTAAAGAAAAACAATTTAGCATTTTCAGTAAGATACTGAAAATCTAACTTAACTGGGTATTTATTCTGTATGAATTAAAAGCTTTATATTTTCAAATAATATTTCAAAAGGAATTGTAAATGTATTGAAAGCAAATGAAATGAAAAAATAATGTAACCTCAGTATTTTGTCAAAAAATTGATAAACGGTGTTCTAACAGTTTGAAATATCTATGTACGATGTTTGCTTAGTGCTGCTTTTTAAGTAATGAAACTTAGTTTATTCAAATAGGATTTTTATTGATATTACTGAGGATTTCCATTTAATATATTATTTTTATTGATATTACTGATGATATCCATTTAATAAAATCCAGGCTGATAACTGATATTACAATCATTGGAATTCAAACAAATTTTAAATAAAGAGGTATTTACTTTTGCTAATTCTTGACTACTGAATCAATAATTATGAAAGAATTAATTTATGAAACTTTAATTTTTGTATGAAAAGTAGAACTGTTAAAAGATTTCTGCATAGGTTAATCAGAAACACATTGCGAGACAATCATATTTAATTTTGAATATAATCCTATTTTGTGTCTAAATTCATAGAGGCCCATTTAAAACATGCAGTGTTTAGCAAAATTATGAAATTGATTTAAGGTTAAAAGCAGAAAAAAAAATGCATAAATCGAATAATGTAAAAATTCTTGAATTTCAATGATTTGCCAGTTTTCAAGTAGAAAATTCCAGTGTTTGTTTTTTGAAAAATACTAATAATTAAAAATTTAAGAGCTTTTATGTATATAATGTATTTTATGTATTCTTTGAAAACTAAAGTAAACATTTTAAATTATTATATTGTAAAGAGGTTAATAATGTTATAAAACTATAATTATAAAATTTCAGTGAAAATCGTAATAAAATGTATACCGTGACAAGAGCATTGCAAGGATAAGTGGTGCTTGCAGCATCTTTTGCTACCAATCATCATCAGTGGTTTAGCAAATAGTGTAAATGGTACCCAAGACAGTTTTTCATTTTTTGTCCCAATATTTGGCTTCAAAAATTGGCATAAATACTTTTATAACCGTGGTGCTCTCTAAGAAGGGCATCTATACTTCTTTTTTGCAATTACTATTCAAATGCTGTGTTGCTGAGTTATATAATTTTAAGATATTATAATTAAAAAATGTATATACTTTTATATTGTTTTTTACTATATAAATTTTTCAGAACTTTTAAAATTGTATATTAAAAGAATTTGATATTTTATATATTCTTCCAATTATTTAATTAATTGTAATATATTTGTTGTTTTTTATTCCTAGTTATTTGTATGTTAAATTAACAACAACTTGCACATGTAAATTAATAGAGATCTAAAATGATATTAGAATTGAATTAATAAGGCTGCTGAACATGCTGAATTACATTTCATACCTGCCATTTTTTGTAGCGTTAAAGCAGTAATTAAAAGTAAATTGATTGATAAATAAAAAAAATTATCTATTTTAATATATATTTAACTTATATTTATTTTCTTTTATCATTTTAATTTGGAATTTAAAATATTTATTTCAAGATATTATGTATTACATTTCTTATTTGTCAATGCACTGTAACAAAATGTGAAATAGTTACATACATAGTTTTGTGCTTTGATTTGAGCATATCATTATTTTCATTACTAGGCTCATCGCACTGTAAAATATTGTTACATTAATCAAAAGTCTATGCTTAAAATAATTATATAAAGTTATATTATTCATTTTTTAAATATTTTAATGATTACATATTACATAAATCTGTCATTGTTTTTTTCTCTACCAAAATTTCGAATTTAGAGTTTATCCTATGAATACCAAAAATAGGTTTCCTGTGATAATGCAAGTTGTTGAATATATTTAATGTAATTCTAAAATACTGTTCATGAAAATTATGAAACTATAGTTTCTTCAAAAAGTTTTTATTGTAATTTCCTTGTATCGTGGGAAAGTCAAAAAGTTTATTTTTTATGTATTATGTGGTAAAAAAATATAACAAATAATATATTCAAACATTTTGCCTCTGTATTCTTATTCATGGTTTTATGTATAAAATTTTGCCACTGTGTTCTTATTCATGGTTTTATGTATTCAATTTTGCCTCTGTTCGTTATTTTTATATTATTCTGACTTCTCTTATTCTTTGTAGTCTATCTCCTTATTTTAAACTTTTAAAAATGGGCATAAAAAATTATTCTTTCTTTATTTTTTGAGCTTTCAAATATAATATTATTCCTTTTTGGCTTATTACATATTGACACACTTTATTATTTTTTAGATCTTTTGTTTATTCATTTTATTCTCTCAATTAATTCTATTCTATTAATGTATTCTATGGATAAAGGTTCCTCCTCATCCTTGATTGTCTCATTCAATTCTTTTTATAATGCTTAGTTAGAAAAGCTATAATTGCATTTTCAATTAATAAGTTAGTTACTTTTTAAAAACGTCTGAAAAAATAATTATACATGATTTTTATTCATATCTGTAGTGAAATCTTATAGCTTTTAACAAGCAATTTTTGTGTATGCATATATATATATATATATATATATATATATATAGTTCTTGTACCTCGGAAATGATTTGGATCAAATTTTATATTTATATAAGGCTTTACTTTTTAAGTTTACCTTTATAGATGTCTTTCCCGAAAAAACAAGATCCTACCCACAAAAAAACTTTTTTTATATAACTAAGAGTTGACATGTGGCTTATACATGACCTGCAATAGTGTAACAGAGATGGGGTACAATTCGATTTTAATGGCGATGTAAAAAGCACCCATAAAACATTTTACCAGATTATAAAAATATACTCTAGTGCATTATTAACTATTAAGAAAAATTTTGAACATGTGAATCACATCTGACGATTGTAATTGGCAAACATTTTTCTTGGCGCTCTTTGATTGCTGTTACAATCGATATGTATAATATATAGCACAGGTGTAAAGTATCGAAATAATACGGTTTTGGTGTTTATTACAATATGATGCTTAAAAAACATTTTGTTGGTGGAATCATGAATATCGGGTTATGCATATGAGATTTAACTGAAAGTAAGCACAATTGCATTCTAACAGCTTATCGCCCAAAATCAACTGTTTATTAAAAATTTATGTTAAAAAAGGCTTATTATTAAAAATATGTTGATCCAGCAATCAATAGAAGTTCAAAGTGCATAAATATTTATTTAAATAAAATTATTAGGTAAATATGTTCGAATAAAAAATAGTTTGCTTTATAATAACTATTATTTCTGATCACCTAGAATTTTAATTTTGCAGCACAGCCGTTTTAAATTTTCTTTTTCACTTTTAAGATTCTCGAATTTTGAATTACACTTAATCTTTGATTCTTTAAATCTGCTAATTGAAGGAAAAATTATTTGATCTTCATTATTAAAGTATAAAATATTATGCAGTAAAATTAATTTGCAGTGATTTCAGTAAAAATATTACTGAAGTACTTGAGGGATGCGATATTAATTTGAAGTACTTCCTATAATTAGCTATGTCCTAGATGCTAAAGAATGACTAATTATTTTTATAAAGTTATATATTGAAAGACTATTTACACTTCATCTGGAATATACAATAATGAACAAAGAACATATCGAGTATGAATAACAAAAAGGAGGCTTCTTGGTCGGTTAAGCGGGTGCTCGATTAGCCCTCCTAAGTTCCGCCGGTCAACGGCGAAGTAGCGTCGTGCTGTTCGTTCAGGCAACCAACGCCTAGCGAGACTCCAGCCGGAATGACGAGGAGTGCCTCTTCTCTCCGATATGGTGAAACCAGCTCCTGCCGGTTTAGTAGAAACTAGATGGAGCTGCCATCTATCGAGGATCTGAAAATATATTTGTAGCTGCTGGAAGAAAATTGTTTATTACGGCCGCTGCATTACTTTTCATTCCTAAAACAAATCTTTCCTTGTAAAGATCTACATTAAATCTTTTAATGAATATCATATGATCCTGTATTTGAATGAAATATATTGAATCTAACAGAATTTTATGTTGTTGATGTTTTTACTTTCTTATATACTTAGTATAGAGATTGTATTGCATTCGTCAAAAATTTTAAACTCGATATTTTGAAGAATTTATATGTTTTAGACCTCCCTGAGTTTGAAACATTTCCATTTGCCTATATGTTGGAAAGATAAAGAACGTTGTAAGCTAGACGGCCAACATGTGAAATTTTGTATGCTGTCTTCAGATCAAATTTTGAGCAAAATCAATTCTAGCAAATCTTTGGCTGTTTGAATGTAAGTTTACAAAAGGAAGATAGCTAAATGGATAAAATTCAGTTCATTGATTTAACATCAATAGTGCGGACACCTATTAAATGTTGGACCAGTTACAAGAAGGGAATCATTCTTTATCAGTTTGTACCTTCAGAAACATGTAAACACGATAACTTTAAAAACAATAACTTGAATATATCGATTTAGTATAAAATTTTGTGACTACAGGTTCAGGAGTTTTTGTGTGAAATAAAAATTCCGTTTTTAAATATTATTAATGCATACTTGGGATTAACAGTCAAATAATTCGACAAGGATGACACGCTAGATTTAATAGAAATTTTAAATTCAGGCCCAAAATTAGCATTTTTTTTTCCCAACTTCAATGAACTCCGTGAAGAACTATCCCCTTACTGATATGACTGTTTAGAGAATGGCGTTTAATAATTTGACATGAGCTGTGTAGTTCTGTGAGAGGAAATTTCAGTTTTACTTGGGAAATGTATTTGGTGTATGAGGTTCGATTGGCTGGTAGGATGCGAGATTCTAAATGGAGCGAGTGGGTATGCTGCCGGGAGTTTTCTTTGTCTTGGAATTTGACTTGACTCTGGATTATTTGGTTTTATTTTTAATGAAGGTAGATGGCGCCACTGTTGCGGCTTATTGATGTAATTTAGGTCAGGCGAATGGAAGGTGTTGAGTGCTGAGCTTAAAAGGGTGAGTTAAAAGGTTAAGGTATTAAAGAGGTATATTTATGGGTATTTTAACATTCGGATCAAGATCGTACTTTAGAATTTGCTCAATAGCTTCTCTATATTTTCTAGGTTGTTGTAGAAATTTGTGGGAAGTTTTTTAATAAATTTTTTGAGAGATGGGTAGTTGACAGTTTTGTAGATTTCAGTATTCGAGAAGTGTCTTGGGGTTTGGAAGATATTTTTTATAACTTGATTTTGTTATTGTTCTATAATTTTTAGGTTACTTTTGGCAGCGTACCCCCACACCGGAGAGGCATAAGTCATAAAAACTTAATTATTCCGATTCCGAAACCTAATAAACCCCCACACAAAAGTTTCTTCCGATAGATCAAACCTCTGTTTTTTGCAAAGTCTTTGAACATATCCTCACTCAACACATTACTTAATATCTAATTTGGAATTTTAAAAAACTATACAATAGCTTACATGGTTTTATACCCTTCAGAGATAATCAAACTGCAATTTACAACATTCAGGCAAAAATCACGAAAGTTCATAAACAAAAGAAGTACTTTGTTGCCATGAATCTCAATATCAAAAGTGCATATGATTCTGTTCGTACTGACAGCCTTATTTTTAAATGTTTGCAGCTTGGTATAGCAGGCAACATGGTAATAGTAAAGTGATTGTTCAACTTCCTCCAAGTCAGAACTTTCCAGATTCGCTGGAGGCGCTCCCTTTCTAGTAACAGGACACTGAAAAAAGGATTTCCTCAGAGCAGTGTTCTTTCTCCAATGCTGTTTTTTGTTTTTATGCATGATTTCCATGAAACCATAGAAGAAGGAGTTGAATGCGGATGAAATCTTTATCTTTATCTTCTGCAACCATCATTCCTGTGAAACCATTATCCAAAAAATACAATGGAAAACATATACAAGTGGTGCAATTATTGGAAACTAGAAGTTACTCCAGAGAAAAGTGCAATAACTGAAATCACTTATTCCTGGTCTTATATACCATAAGATTTTGATAGAGATTTCGTTACACGCGTCGAAAGAGACAAGAGAATCAAAGGGATCTTTTAGAAGAATTCGTTTAGATAAGCAATTTCATGTTTCTTCACTCGGAGCGTGGGAACTGCTGACGAAAGCATTGTTACAAAGATTCAGTTGAATTAATTAAGTATAAAAAGTAAAATGGTATCAGGAAATAAGGGAATATTTTAGAATGAAGTTGCTATAGCTAAATTAAGATAGAATTTCGGAAATCAATTAGGGTTTAATTTAAATTTTAAAATATTATTACATATATATGTAACACATAATTTTGTATTTGAATCAATAGGCAGAGCTGTGACCGAAATTAGAGAGAGAAAGGGGGATTTTGAACTTCTTTCATTCCATATCGCGAGGCACGCCTTTTGTACAAATATTGCAGATAAAGCGAGCCCGTTCACAAAGCTGCACAAAAGCAGAAGGTAAAAAACCCAACTTTGTGCTCCATATTTGTTGTTGCTACAATTCATTAAAAACGGATTGCAACTTCATTGATGTGAAAAATCGGGATATCGCTCTTCAAGCTAAAGAAGAAAAAATGCTGTTTAACATCTGTGTAGTTTGCAAATCAAATTAAAAATAAAGGTTAAAATGCCTCAAAAATTAGAGATAATGAACATTTTGCCTTTTTAATAACACTTTGATGTCTTAGGAGTCACCTCATTAGGATAATTCATGAATTCATTAAACAAAACATACATAAAATGATTAAAGTAGCATATTTGTAATGTTTGACAATTTAACAGAATTATGGACAAAAAACTATGTCTAAGTGATTTAACTGAAATTAATCAGTTCATTATATAATCAATATTTCCAAAAGACAGTTAAGGTAAATATAAATTAAAATTATTATGATAAAAAATAAAATAATAATAATAATAAATAAATAATTTTTTTTCATCTTCATTATTATTTTGACTTCGTTTTATTGCATCCTGGGAGGCAGAAGCAACACAGACGAGGCACGCCCATTCACCGCGAGAACATTTATTCCTGGCCTTATATACCCTGAGATTTTGTTAAGAAAAATATTTTTCACAGTGCTTATTTACAATGAGATTTCGATAGAAATTTCTTGTACATGTCGATTCAGACAGGGGGGACACTGGGATCTTTTAGAAGAATTTGTATAGGTCAGCAGCATTTTATCCCACCGGCGTCATGGCATAAGGGTAGCGTGTCTTCCTAGTAATCTAGACGTGCCGGGTTCAAGTCCCAGTGCGGGTATGGTTGTTCTCCTTCTGTGTTCTGTCTGTGAGGCGTGTGAATGTTCCCCCTCCCCCCTATAAAAAGGGGCTCTGCAAGTGATTGTGATGAGTGGTTAGCTAAGTTGTACTCTTAACGCCTAGTTGGCGTTACTTCAAAACAAGAGACGCTCATTCGGCTTAAAATTCGCTGATGCATCAGC
>JAOUZG010026507.1:1810947-1850622 GCA_026289955.1 Argiope argentata | reverse complement strand
CCCTATCTCTTAAGTTTCATATTTCAAGTTAAAAATACATAGTTAAATTTAATTTTTTGATTGTTTGCTAATATTTGTTTATAATGAAAGATGACTTGATTTTAAAGAGGCAATTTCATGGATCTTGATTGTTATCCTAAATTGTAAAAAAGGCAAAAGAGTTGTAAATATAGTTTCAAATTATACTCTATATTCATAAATTTATGGAGATTAACAAAGGTCATAACAGAAAGAATCTTATAAAATTATTACATTTCATTTACTTTTGTATAAATTTTAGAAATCAAACAATACAATTTTACTAACTTTGTATCTTGGTTATTAATTTAAATAATTTTCTGATCACATAGGAGTATTCAAGCTTTAGATTTATTTATATTTACTTAATCCTAAATCTCAGTAAGATCAATCTCATATCTCTAAATTGCTTTAAGACTCAGAAAAAAATATTCTTTTTCTCTGTATTCCATTGGAAAATATTTGCGTGTACCTTAAGTTTGAAAATGAATAGTAAAAAGAATATTCTTTTTTGCTTATAAATATTTAGGATTCTATTGAAAAATCTTGTAAGACTTCTGAAATCTAATATTTTTCTTCGCAAACTCACTGTGGATCATGACCCATGATTGAAGATGATTTAATATAGAATTGGATCTTTTGTAAATTTAAATATAGTAAACAAATGTCCAAATAAAGGAGAAGTTACAGTATTTGACTAAGACTCATTACAGCAAGTATTAATGATTATGTTTTACTTTTCAGCTCAAACTAATTCCTTAAACTTTTGTCTTTTACATTGAAACAATAGCGGATAGTTCTAGGCCCGAACTTGCAATCAGAGGGTTTGTAGCCGAGTAATATTATCAATGAGCAAAAGTGACACTTCAGCCCGAGGGTTGTTATCTGGCTTATAAAGATTTCACTTCGTACTCTTCCACCAGTGAGTCAGTGGTGGCAAATGATACAATTGCGCCAACCTTTATAGTGTATGAGTTGGTGGCGATGTTAGCTGTTGTATTTAATGCTCCTTGCAGGCATTTTGCTGCCAATAGAAGGTGCCTCAACAGCTGTACAAAGCTTCATACGAAGGCTACTGGGTCACAATTGGCACAGATTGACAATCTTTTGTCTTTTACATTGAAGCAATAGCAGATAGCTCTTGGCTTGAGTTATTAGTAGAGGCTTAGTAGTTAGTTATTAGGTTAGTAGTCGAGTCGAGTAAAATGACCATTGAGCAAAAGTGACACTTCAGCCCGAGGGTTTAACGACTTTCTGGCTTGTAAAGCTTTTACCATAACATTTTAGTTGTTTGAAAATTGTTACCTTTCCATTGCTAGATTAAATTTAAAATAAATACACCAAATAATTATTCGGAAATTAATTTCGTTATTAGATTTATGGGGAAATCTCTAATTATTTGCTTAATTAAGATTTTGACTATTAATTATCTCTGTGAAAGTTGTCTATTGTAATAATGAAAACATAATAGTGTGAAAGATATGAGATTAAACTATTTATTGTTGATTAAAATTATTAATTATTACACAATAATTAAATAAATAATGTTTAAAATTAAATTCAAGCAGACAATTAAAGCACTAAGAAAATTTTGCACTATGTGTAAAATTGCCAATGATAATTTTCATTGTTCTCTCTTTTTTTTGTTATCAGAGTAATATATAATATTAAGATAAATTTTATTTAATGCTTGTATATTTTTAAATATATATGTATATTGGTATAATTTATTATTATTTTTTTCTAATCATATATGGCTTTTTTCATCATATCTTCAATATTTTCTCCAGCTTCTGCTCGGTCTGAACTTCCTTTTGCTGATGGTAAATGGATTAAGAATGAAGTTGATATTCAAATTTTAGATCTCTTAGGACCAAAAGACAGCCCTAATAATTTAAAAGCAGCTAAAACAAAAGTGAGTGTTTAAGTTATATAAATTATTTCAGTATGAAAAGAAAATTTCTTTGAATAGTATTTGAATCCATTTATGTCCATTAATAAATCTGAGGAGGTAATTTTGTGTGCATTTCATGATTTTATTGAAACATAAAAGGCTTTCAAATAATACTATACTTTGAAAACATAAATTATACTTTAAAGTTATTTTACTCAAATAACTTTATAATTTGCTGCCATTTTCTTTTTGTTATTTATAAATATAAAGACAATTCTGTTAAAATTGAAGAACCTAACAATTGGCCATGATAAAACTTTGTTTATATATATATATATATATATATATATGCTGACATGTTTTTTTAAACTTTCTTCCCAGAAATTCTGAAATTTGAGAAATATTGATCTATTTGCTTGTCATATTTATTATTTATTTGTTATTATTATTTATTATGATTGTGATCTCTTGCTCTATATTTTAGAAGTCATTATAAACAATATTAAAAATTATTTAACATTATATGATTCACTATTTTTCTATATTTATCTTTTTAAATCAGTTGGTGGGCGGGAAAAAAATCAGAATTCTTGGGAGTATATTCAGTTTACACATTTTTAATTTTTTGTTGTTGATTTCACATTAGATTTATCAAACAAGAATATTATTATCCTTTTTTTAATCACTTTTTTCTCCTATGAATATGCATTATCAGTAAATTTTCCTTCATATTTCCATCCTTTAATGTTTTTTTTGGGGGGGGGGTGCTTTTTTTTGTAATGATAAAATAAGATAAATATTGAAAATGTTATTTGTCAGTTGTAGGATTTATTTGCATTTGATGTAAGAAAATGAGTTTCCAGTGCATACATAAATAATGTTCAAGTAAATTATATTATTAATGAAAATTTTTAGCCATAATAATTATTGCATATTTTTTTTTCTTTTTTAAATGACTAATATTTTGAAGTGTTGAAACAGTGAAATTTTTGTCCTTCTATAAAGTGATATTTTTCACAATTAACTTTTATTCCCTAAAAAATTATTTAAAGGTTAAAGAAAAGAAGAAAGAAGCTGCAACTTCTGAAACTGAAATTCCAAAAGAGGAAGAACGTAATGCATTTTTTTTTTTTAAAATTTGACAATAATTTGGATTGAACATGCTTTCTTTGTGTTAATTAATAACTTTTTTAACTGAACAGTGAAATTTATGCTTATTGTAGTTCATCTACTGTAATAAACATAGTTTGTTCCAGATATTTTTAATTAAAATTATTATTATTATTATTTATATAAAAAGGATTTTAGAAATGAAAACATTTTATATTTTAAAAATACTAACACAATTGCCTCTAGAATGTTCTTTTTCCTCTCTCAAAGTACTTTTAAGCTCTTGAAAGATGCAATAAAGTTCATTATAATTTTTTTTTAAAAAAATTATTCTAACATTTTAATTACAGAAATTTTATATTGCTTTTACTTGTATAACCATTAAGCATGTTTAATACTAGAGAATACTTTAAATAATTAAAATTGTGTATCAAAAATCACTTTCTGAAAATAATTTTTGAAAATGAATGTTTAAGTGTTAGTAGTTCTTTATTTTGTAATTATTCCAATTAATTTTATATAATAAATCTTAATATCATAAAAGAAGCTTAATACATATGCATATCATACATTTTTTAAATAAATTCAGTTGTAAATGTTGATTGCATAGTTATTATCTTATATCTTATTCTTAGCTAGAACTATTACTAGCATGATGAAAAGGTTAAACTTTCACAAACCTGGAGAAAACTATAAAACTGATGGCTTTGTTATTACGCCAAATACTATGAATCTTCTTAAAAAGCATTTGGAAGAGACAAAAGGGCAGGTAAGACAATTGTCTTTCAAATACCCAATATTAACTTCTAATATTAAATGTTTATGAAACATATGAAGTTTATTTTTGGTTATGAATATATAATATTTGAACAATAAAGTTTGTGGGTATTAAATCAATACTATATATTTTTAAATTGGTAATATATATATAATTATTGTTTAAATTTTGTTTAAAATCATTTTTTAAAAATAATTATTGGAAAATAAGTAATTTTTTAGGAGCATTGATTTTCATATAATTTATAACAGCATTTTTTTAAAAATTGGAATAATGAATAATAATAATAATTAATGATCATATTATTAATGATTGATATAAATGATTATGATTATTGATATGGTAGTAGGTGAAGTTAAAAGTCAACATTATTGACAATTTGAATTTAGAATTTCCTTCTTATTGGATTTCTAACTATTAGAAAAATTGTTTATTTTGTTAAGCAAAATATTCTTGTTAAAACATACTTGAAATTACAGTTCATATCTCGAAATAACATTCTGGTAAAAGAAAATTATCACATCTATTATTTTACTTTTGATTCAAAACTTATATAATTTAAATATTATTGATATATTTAGAAGAAATAGTGGGAGTATTTAATTTTCTGAAAATTAGCTTTTAGTATTGTATAAAATTCAGTCTTTTAACTAATCATAAAATTAAAGGATTTTTAGTCATATTTAGTGATGTATAAAAATAAATAGTTCTTTTTCTTTTGAAGTAACCATTTTTTAATATTTTCTTTTGCATGTATTTTTATTTTCACAATTTCCAATTTGCTAAAAAAATCAATAAATAATAAAGTATTTACTGTACAGAGTAGGGTTGTTGCTAGAGATGAAATATTCATTTATAGATTATTGCTTTACATGGAGAAGTGAGAACCATTTTGTGTCAGAAGATAAAGATAATTATTTTATTTATTAATCAGTTGCTACAAAAGAATGAATGATATAAATTACTACATTTGAATTTATTTATCTACAATCACATTTGCTTAGTTTTATTCATTTATCAAAATCTTTTGTGATATGTCTGTATCTTGAAAAATAGGCTTAATTTAAAAAGAGGTTGGATTAAATATTAAAAATTTATACAATTAGGGAAGGTATAGTTTTAAAATAAATTGAGAAAATATGAGCTATTACAAAAATAATGAGCTTATCCAATGTTTCTTTCATTGCTTTATATCAATCCAATTCTTGAAATTCATGAAAGTGGGTACTAAAAAAGATCCAATTATGTCTACTATTTATTTATCTCTGCTATTTCCATAAAGATTTTGTGGAATTTTATAGTAATAAAATGTTTAAATTCTGCATAATTTTATGTTGCCATAAATGAAAGTGCTAAATTAATATTCTAAATATTGTGCGTTATTTCTGCAGGTAAGAACAAGATTTCCCCCTGAACCAAATGGAATTTTGCACATAGGGCATGCAAAAGCTGTTAATATTAATTTTGGATATGCTGAAGCTCATGGTGGTCTCTGTATTTTAAGATATGATGATACAAATCCAGAGAAAGAGGAAGAAAAGTACTTTAATGAAATTCTTGAAATGGTTCGATGGCTGGGTAATTTTTCCCCTCATTCCTTTTTTTTCTCTTGTTATAAATTCAATTAAAAATTTTGACTATTCAGTTAATTTATACAAAATGAAATATTGTTTGATTTTTAATCTTTTTTTAAATCATACTTCTAGTTCATTAATTTATATGATTTTGGTTTCATAATTGCATTCTAGATATATATTTTATTATAAATTTTACTTATAATTTTTATTATACTCTATACTCTTGGATACATTTTACTTTTATGTTTCATGGATTGAATAATGCTAAAGATTTGTGTTAAAATTTTCTTCAATTGAATTTCTTTTAAAGATACAAAGATTGTATATATAGGTTATTCTTTCTAATTATTACCCAAAAATGTATTTCTAAAACTTTAAAAGTAAAAATACCTTTCTAATAAAAAAAAAGCTTTAAACAGGTGTGTGTGTGTGTGTTTTGCTTCCTTCAGTTGTTAAATATACTATTAAAAGATCGTGAAGTTATATTTTTATACAATACACAAGTTCTTTTAACAATATCTATTAAATTATTCCGGGCATTCTAAAATTTTGGGGAAAAAAATGAATTTTACTTTATTATTTTATTGGCTGCCTTATAAAAGATTATTTAAACAATGAACTCCATTTTCTCCTGGCTGTTATTGATTGATCTAAAATAATAAAATTCAAAGTATCATAATAAGTTGTTTTATTGTAAAACATGAAAGCTTTTTTTTAATATTTGGATACCAGAAATATTTTATAAGGAAGGTTACTATATGAGAATTTACATTTTGTTAATTTTAAATTAGTTTGTTACTAGCAGCAACTTAAATCATAATTCTATATGTCCTTAAGAATTTTTCTAGTTGCAACTACATTCCACTCTAATGAATTAGAAATTAGTTATTGCATCTTGATTACAGTAAAGAATTCGAATATTACATTTACTTATTATAGCCTCTGTTATTGAAAATTAGTTAAATTTTACACTAAAAGCTTATATCAGATCCTTTGATAAAGTTATCAAGTAAGGTTTTTATTGAGTTTTCAATATTTTTATTAGATTTTTAATTTGAAAAATCCTTTATTATCGAAAAAGAAATTATATGCCAAATTTAGCATCTCTTAGTTCAGGGGTTTGCCCTTCAGAATATTTTGAAACTTTTTTTAATAGTTTATAGAAAGTATTCAAATCTAAATATTGCTTTAAATCTTTCAAACAAAACTCTAGACACTCAGAATTCTGAGTGCTTCTATCCTGTCTTTTTATTTTTCATAGGCAAATTATGAATAAAGTATTTTAATCATTAAAAAATATGAACTTGAGATTTTGATGAATCTTCATGTTTTTAGAACTCTCTTGAGTTAGAAAAACATTTTTGGAAAACATCTGCTAAGACAAAATTAACTAAAAATTTCTTTAATTTGGTATACTGTTATTAAAATAAATTTGTAGGTTTTTGTCAAATTTTAAACAAAATCCAAAAACTGGTTGATCATCTATCAGTCTGAAACATGAAATTTGGTATATGATTTTGTTATTACAAATGTAGTTCGATGTTAAACTTTTGTTTCAGCCATTGAAAAAAGCAGATTGAAAAAACAAATACTATGCAATGGATTTATCGCAAAGAAGAAAAAAACATAATAAGACAATAAATTACATGCTAGATGCAGTAAAAATGCCTAACTCATGCAAAAGGTTTTATATATTTCATAACTACATATATGCAATGGCCATGGCCGTGAAAGACTTTTTCTGGGATAACACTTTTATCTGAAAGTATGCACAAAAGTTTTAGGGTAACCATGTCAGTTGGTTTATATACTTAGCATTCATTTTTATGTCCTTTTTACACAAGCAAAAGTATTTGTATACATTATTCTTTTCATATATTATTAATGCTTTGTGTTTAGCCTTTAGGATGGAAAATCCTTAGAACATTTTCAAAATTCAGTTTTCGTTTATTTAGTTTTTATATAGAATGGTATTATGCTTTCAAAACTGTATTATTTCTTTGTATGTAATTGATTGATTTTGAATTTGGATAACAAAATTGTCTCTATAATAAGATAAACTTTTTGAAATGCTTTTTCCTTGAGTGAGTTTTTGTCTTTTAATATTTTTCAAAATCATTTTTTCTAGTTTCCTTACATATTTCTCTTTTTTTTTTTCTCTCTCTCTTTTCATTACTGTTATTTTAAGTATGTTAAATTATGTTATTTTAAGTACTAAAAGTATGCTACATATTTTAAAATCTTAAAGTTGTTCTTCAAAGTTATTTAATCATTTGATTCATATCTATAAAAATGGGTAACTGCTTGTTTTTTTTTCACTTTTTATAAAGTTTACAGTTTATATATGTCTGATACTTAGTATATTTTATATATACAGTATATATCTTTGATATATGCTCTACATATATTGTCTTATTCCTTTACTTTACCTTTGATATAGCTTATTTCTTTATCTTTTATATTTTTCTTACTTGATATTGTGTTAAGAAAGATAGTTGCTCTAATTTTGTTTTTGTATTCAATTTTTGTTACAAATTGTTGTTTTAATATAGGGTATAAACCAGCTATGATATCACATTCTTCTGATTATTTTGATCAGTTATATGAGTATGCTTGCACTTTGATTAAAAAGGACTTAGCTTATATTTGTCATCAAAAGCAAGAAGAACTTAAAGGCTTCAATCCCCCTCCATCTCCTTGGAGAAACCGTCCTGTGGAAGAAAGTCTTCAGTTATTTCAGGTACATAATTTCATTTACACTGTTTGTGCACATGATTGAGATAAAGTTGCAAATAAAATTAAGAATTATTTGAGTCTCTGTTATCTGGTGTGACAAATATTTTCTTGTAAAATATTTATTTATAAAACGAAGGAATGCATCTAAATTAGTAAAAATATAGAAAAATGAAACAAGAACTCAAACATTTTCCTCCAAGATATTTAAAACTCTAATTTTAGGCTGATGAATACATATATATATATAATAAAGAAAAAAATATTTGAATGAATATATTTTAAGTGGGAACTTGTATTTTTATTTTTTGAAAATGTATAAATGTATATTCTGCTTAGATCAAAGTGCATTTGGGCCGTTTTTCCACATAATAAAGTTTATATTCCTTTCAAAGGGGTAAAAAGTATTCTGCTATTAAATTAAATCTTGTGACAATCATTTTGTCATTTATCAAATTTTTATTACTTTTATAACTAAATGCTGATACTGAACATTATTAATTTATAGAAACATAACTTCTTCCCCAAAAATAAAGCCCTTTGTTAGCTAATATGTCCTCTTTTTTTTTCTTTGTTGACATTTTGAATTAAGATCTTGGTTAGAATTTCTGTTCTCTATTGAATATTGATATGTATGCGGTTGATGTTATTTTTAAGTACCTTTTCCAATTTTCTTCATTCATAAAATCATTGAAGTAACCACAGCTGTATTCATGAAATGTTTTTTGATATAATATAGTTTATGTAGAGCAGTAATGCAAAGCAAAGAAAGTTTAGAAATTCATTTTGATGAAGTATCGGAACAGTAATTTTGTATACAGTATAACTATCAGTTTTTATATTGCCATCTAACTTTATTATTATATGACTGTATTTTATTCTAAGTATTTTTATAAATCTTAATGTTTTTTCTATAAGTTTCCTGCATATCATGCTAATTTCTCATAAATTATAATCTTATTACATTATGTTGTCAGAAAAGTTTAAATAATAACTTGATATACATATGCAAAATGTTTCAATATTGTAAATGAAAAAGAGAGAATGAGAATATTTTCTAAATATTGAGAATGCATAAAATAAACATGAACTCTATTTCTCAAAATAAAGATAAAAAGAAGAATTCAGATACAGTAAATTAGGTATTATTGTTAGCAATTACACCATTTCATCCTGACTGTGATTAGTATGTAATGAATTAACTTATGAATACATGAATTCAAATATATGTATTTCAGATCTATAAATTCCCCATATTAAAGAAAATCTCTGTTTTGTGTCTTTGGAAAACTTCAATATCAATTCTTTCTATCAATCTTTGATAATATTTGTGGTTTAATTGTGGGAGTTCTGTAATTTTACATACTTTGATACATATTTTCATTTAATATCTTTTTTATATAATCACCATTGATGTGTTAAATAATTAACATTTATTACATTTTTTAAAAAATATATAAAATAGATAAGCATGGTAGATATTTATTTAAAAAAAATGTCCCAAATTAATTTTTAGTTACTTTTTTTTGTTTTGCTTTCTGCCTTTATAAAAATATGCTACTATAATGCAATTATAAAACAATTGTGCATTGCTGAGAGAAAAAAAAGTGAACTTTTTCTTATCAAGTGACAAGACAAAATGTTATGACAAAAGTTAGTTAAAATGCATCTTACTTGTTTTATTTTCTGCCAAAAATAAATTAATAAAATTTATCCCTTATGTCTAGTTGATTGTTGGGAAAATAACTTTTTTCTTATAGTCCTAGATGATAAAACATTTCTTTCAAATTGAATGACAAAAAATGTCTGTTTTAAATTGATTTTTCTTTTATCATCAAGTATTCAAAACTTCAAAAGATTTATTTTTAAAATTATGGTCTATTTATTTTATTATAATTAATTTTTTTTTGGGGGGGGAGAGGCTATAAAAAAATCATTTTCACATAGAAACATTTTCTTTATCATTTTTGCACTAAACTTTTTTTCATTTTTTCTAACAGCTTAAAAGCACATTTAAAATCTGCATCCTGTAACTGTGTACATGAAAAAAAAAGTTATTTGGTAGTAGTTTTACACAAATTTTCAATATATACTATTATTTTTTTATATTATAAGAATAATTATTATTTTAACTTATTATTTTAGGAAAATTAAAATTTTGATATGATGAAAACTCAAAATGGCTTCAGTGACATAAGGAATTCCTTTGTTTGTCCGATGAACGAAAGAATACCAAAAAGAAGCGTAAATGGCATAATGCTAATGATATAAAAAAATCAACTTCTCAATAAAATATTTCTTATTATGGATATGCATGAACCCACTATTTAACAAGAAAAAGATTTAGAGCACAGTTTTTTGCTCTTTTGTGTATTGTAAATTGAAAGTAATTAAAGAAAGATAGCATTTAATAGTTGATGATATCGAATATGACATGCAAAATTAAAATGATTCTTTATTAAATTGGTACTTGTTGGTTTAAACGGCAACTAAAAAGTGTTAAGAAATTTTTTTCACAAGTTATAAAAGTATGCTTATGAATAAATAATAAGTATATACATTAAATCTGCACAGAAATTTAGATGAAATCAAATGCAAATCACATGCTGGCTTTAAAATCAACAAATTGTTTAAAAAAATATTACACTTTGTTATTATAACCAATAAGTACCATTACAATGATACACTAAGAAAAAAAATGTAAAAAAAAATGTATAAAAAAAGTTGTATGAGTTTGAAGCTCTGTAGCACTTATGCTCAATCTGCTGCACCAAATTTGCAAAATTAAGCACTGATCTTGTAAGTATTTGCAAAAGCTCTCCTTCTAGATGCATAGAAATGATTATTAAAAGTGATGATACAATTATTAAAAGTAATGATTAATAAATATTTTGTTAAGGAAGTGTTATATATATATATATATATATATATATATATATAATTATATTATTAAAGTGTTACTGGAAATATATATATATAGTTCTATTGTAAAATTGTATAATTTAAAATATCTTTATAGGATATGAAAAATGGTAAAATTGGTGAAGGAGAAGCAACATTACGCATGAAAGTAACATTGGAAGACAGCAAACAGGATCCTGTTGCATACCGTATTAAATTTTTACCTCACCATAGGACAGGAAATAAATGGTTGGTTGGGTTGCCCCTTTCTTTTAAATATTACTTTGTGTTATTTTAAATTATGTTAAACTGGTAAAGATAACCTTCTATTTTCAGGTGCATATATCCTACTTATGACTTTACTCATTGCCTTTGTGATTCTATTGAAAACATTACACATTCTTTGTGCACAAAAGAATTTCAATCTAGGTAATTAAATTAATTTTATTTTTCATTTGTTTTTGCTTTTAATTATTTTTTGGTGAAAATTCCAAACTAAATATAAAATTTAAAGATAGGTAATACTATTCAGTTATAGGGGAATTAGGAATAGTGAGTGAAAAAAACTTTGTAGGTTTAACAATTAAAATGACAGATTTTATTTTTTCCTGCAACAGTTAATTATGAAATTAAAACATTGTACTTATACGATTTGTATATGTTTCTATGTTTAGATATATTATATTTTTTGAATCTGGTATCATAAATGATGCTTTTTATATGATATATAAGAATTTTTTAAAAAATTCATACTTTTTTTAAAAAAAAAAAATTGTATTTTAACATATCAGGAAAATTAGATAAACTCACTAATACAGTAAAACTTATAGCAGATTTTTTTTTTATTTTTTAGATTTTATACAAGATGTTTAATATAAATTTAGCTAAAGCAATTACTTATCATATTATTTCTTAATTAAAAAAATACATGTTGAAATTTTCGTGTAGTATTAATGCAAGATAGATACAGTTAAAACTCGTCACTTAGAAGTACTCCTACTTTTATATTGATCAGTTAATTAAAAAATATTTTGATTTATGGAAATAAATTTTTATTCTCTTACTATTTATATATTTTGTAACTTAACACTAAAATAATTTATTCGACTTACTTTTGAAATATAATTTTTATTTCATGAATTAACAATATATTTTAATTGCAGGAGATCTTCTTACTACTGGCTATGTAATGCATTAGACATATATTGTCCAGTGCAATGGGAATATGGACGTTTAAATATGAATTATACAGTGATATCAAAACGTAAAATCCTTAAATTGATATCTGAAGGAATTATAAGGTTATTATTGTATTTTTAATTTGTGTATTTAGAAATTAATGCTATATTTCATTCATCAGATGAGCCATCAGTACTAATATATTTTAATGTATGATTTAAAGATATGGTTAATTTTTTGGTCAACATCTTTGTGTGTAATTTTTTTTCAATTCTTTGAAATATATTTTATCAATAAATTTAAATGAAAAAAAAAAGTTGAAAAAAAAAGGTAAATTCATTTTTAAGATATTGCCGCTAAAAATGAGTGATAATGGGTTAACCTGATATTTTGTATTTGATATATTGAAAAACTAATCCACATTGTCAGATATTAAATACTTTTTTTTATTCTATTGATAATCTCCTCAACCTCATTCATTTTCAATTTTGGGATTTTATATCAATTTGATAAAAGTAATCAATCAATATAGTTTTATCTAATATTCTGCATTAATAATATTTCGGGTTTTGTATGATGCTTTTTTTAACTGTAGATATTTCTAATAATAATATTATAAATGCTCTTTACCTCTTGGAATGATATTCATATCAGATCTCATCCTCATTTTGGATTCATTGATAATTTATCAATCTAATACAAGATGTAACAAAGTGATACTTGCATCAACATGGTACAAAATGTCAGGGTAATACTTGTATCAGCATATTATAAAATAGATGATTATAATGACAATTATATTGACAATATATCACTATCAGATGATTATAATGACAATTTATCACTCTTAATAAATATATTACAAAATACTTAAAATAAAATGTTTCTTATCTTAAACTATTTTTTATCAGTCTTTAAGTTTTATTGAAGTTCTTATGTAAAAAAAAGTGCAAAATTAAAAATAACAATAAAAGTTATGTATAATTTGCAGTTTGGACTAAGATATTTGTCTTTAAATCATATATCTATTAACAGAGTTGTAATACCTATTGATAGTTAAGGAATCAGATGGCAAGTAAAAAATATATATATCATGTACAATGGTGCATCGGTTATAATCTTCTCATGATACTACAAAATTTAGCATTGATCACATGCAAGAATCAATATAAACCAAGTACTCACTCTTGTAACTGATTACTGACTACATCAACATTCAAAAGTATCAGTATCAATCTGATAAAGCAGAGTTTGTTATTATTTCAATCCTAATAGTCTCTCAAATTAATTAAATTCTTCCATCCTTCTTATTTTTAATCAAAATATTCTTTACATACTAATTTTAATTACTAAAGACCTTCCTTTGTTTTTTACATGGTTTTTAAAAATTTATTCTGACACTTGCTTGTTTTATAGAGATTGGGATGATCCGAGGCTTTTTACACTAACTGCTTTGCGACGAAGGGGAGTGCCACCTGAAGCTATACAGAAATTTTGTGTTGAGGTATGTTTATTTCCAAGATTTCAGAATTTGCTTTTTGTAGTGTCACATTTCAAAAATTTTATGGTGTAGAAATCATATGTTCAAATCAATTTATACAAATTAATTTTTTCAGTATGTGCTGTGTTAAATTATTCGATTCTGATTGATTTTAAGTATCTTTCTTTTCAATAACTTCATTATTTTTTATCAATTATCTAGATACAAGAAATTTTAATAAAAATTTACCATTGTAATATAATTAATAGAATGATTAAAAGAATATTTGCATAATGTAAGTTAATTTTAGTTTATAATAAATTTTTTTAATTCTTTTATTGAACAGTTAACTTTTATTCAATCTTAATTATTAGTTATTTGGGAAGTTATTAAATCATATTACACTTTTTCAGCTTGGAGTAACTGGAGCACAATCTATTGTTGATCCCCAAATGTTGGAGGCCCATGTGAGAGATGTCCTCAATAATACTGCACCAAGGTTAAAATTTATATATGCATATATATTACAGTGGATCTCATACAATATACAACATATATAATATGGTACTTTTGTATTAGCTGGGTGCAAGCGAAAAATCGTCGAATTTTTGGATTCTACATTATTTGGCGATTTTTCGCTTGCACCCGACTAATGAAAAAGTGCCGTATACATATATAATTAACATACATACACATTAATGGGGACATGCATTCTGATAAGTTTGTTCACCGCTTTCCAATATGGCCTTTTCATTAAAAATGCAATAGGCAGCCCTCACCACTCTCTGAAATTAATTTTTATAATATTTCTAATTTTTTTAAATCACATTTTCCATTTCTTTTCTATTCTGAAAGATTAAAGCTAATTTTTATGTCATTATAGTTAGTACAATTTTTATCATTTAAAACAAAATTTATGTGTATTATAATTATTTTCACAACAGAACAGTGTTTGGAATCTTGTCTTTTGTGTAATAATCATATCAATTTTTTTCATTGGAAGAAACATCTATGCATAGTTCTTAAATTATGCTTTATTAGTATTCATCTCACAATAAAATATGGCAATTTTATATTTATGAAAATGCTGTATTTGTACATATTGTTGTTAAGCACACACTATATATATATATTAATTGAAATTTTTTAAATCCAATTTATTAGATGTGTAGACAATACAAAACATCTTTTTGTCTTTATCAAAAATTAAATATATTTTGATATTAATATGAGAATAATTATTAATATAATGTTTTTTATAGAACCATGGCTATTGTTGAACCATTGAAAGTTCGAATAAGCTTATCTTGCAAAACCCCTATAATGATTGATGTTCCTGATTTTCCTGCAGATCCTTCTAGAGGACATCATAAAGTGACATTTTCAGATGTAATTTACATTGATCAGTCAGATTTTAGAGAGGTATGTCTGTTTTTGGGTATAATTTTTTAAAATGAGCCAAATAACTAAAATTAATATCCTCAAAAACTTATAAAAATACTGACTGTTATAGATATCTCTTCACGTTTTCATTAATGGTAATAGTGATGTATATATTCTATACTGAAATTTTTTTCAGATTCTGCCTAATAACCAATATAAGAGACTGACTATTGGACAACCTGTCGGACTAAGGCATGCTGGATATGTTATTTCAGTTACTGAAGTTATAAAGGTTTGTTAGATAAGATATTGTGTTATATTTTCTTTTAACTTTAGTTAGAAAAAATATTAATGCCAGTTAATTTGGCAATTTTTTTTCAACACTAACAATTTTTTTTTAAAAAAAATGCTATTGAAAAATCTATTGAATCTACAACAGCTAATTTATTTAAAATTTTATATAAATGAAAGACAATTCTATGAAGTTCATCTAACTAAGATATTGCTTTAAAATTTAAAATGCAATTTTATAATTTAATGTTTTAATAAATGTATTAGCAAATTAAATCATATTCCTGGGAAATAAATATTTAAAACCAGATAATATAAATCAAAAGTATCATAATTTTGCCAAAATTCTAGAAATTATTTAACAGTGGTATTCTTATTTCGTATTATTGAGTAGAAAAAATAATAAAGAAAACAATGTAACTTATGAAACATTGGAATTGGCAATAAATACAAATAATCACTTCTTTAATCATCAATTTATTTTTGTTATGATACATAAAATGAATTTTAAATAAAATTATTACAGAGTGTTAAATTGTCGAACTATTATCCAGTATTAGTGAATATAATTTATTTTCATAGTTTCTTAGTCACTGCAGTGGATAAGAGAGTGCTATTTAAATTAGCTGAATTTGGCATCCCTTGTTGCAACTTCTTGTGGGAGAATTGTCACACAATTGATATGCAGGAAACTGAGATTGAGCCTTTACTTTTTGACTTCCACTTTAACAGTAAGAGTTGTACAGATTTACTCAGATGGTAATGTAGGATAAGGGAGCACAATTTTAATTATCATCTCCTAATCAATATATATAATGAATTTTTAAATAAAATTACAACCAGTTGTTAAATTGTCAAACTATTATCAGTTGTTAGTTATTGTAATTTATTTTTAGTTACTAATAAGAGGATACCAATTAAATTAATCAGATTTGACTTTCCAATGGGATTAAATATGTTTTAAGTAAAATTACTCCTTCTAGTGACAGGGAAACTTCCTATGAGAAAATTGTATCCTAATTGACATGCACGCTGAGATTAAGACTCAATTTCCTACTTTCAACCTAAGCAATGACAGTTCAGATTGACTCAGATGATATTGTGGGAAAAGGATACATCACTTGTAGCTATCAACGCCTAATCAAAAGTATTATACTGATTTACAGTTAATTTATCTTTCAGTTCTTTTTTTTTAATGTCAAAAATTTTGAGCTTCTGTTTGGCAATTCTGAGCAAATGTTGTGCATATTAAGCAGTAATATTTAATACACTTTCTATTGACTTCCCATTTATTTTACTTGTATGAAGAAATTTTTTACAATGAATTCAATACATAATAATATAAATTTTTAAATGTGCCACATTATTTATAAACATTTAAGTTTTGTTTCTATTGGTCTATTTCTTTTTGAAACTGAAATTTATGTATATTGTTGTAAAGTTTATAAATTACGTTTGGTTTTAAAATACTTCCACTTACATTCAGGATAAAAATAATCAAATAATTGAGATCCAAGCTATTGGTACACCTGTTGCTGTAAGCAAAAGGCCAAAAGCTTTCATTCATTGGGTTTCAGAACCTGTTATATGTGAAGTGCGACTATACGAACGATTGTAAGTATTTATATTTATATACCTTTACTCAATTTGAAAATTTACTTCTTTTGGTGAGAAAACTGTTTTGAATTTTAAGGAAGTCATCATACCATTAATTCAAAAAATTTAATGCAACATGAACTACATTTTATCAACAAGAATTCAATATTTACATTAAAAGTAATTTTTAAGATTCTTTATTAACTCATAAGAGAATAATTTTTTCCTTGAATAAAGCAATTATGGTGATGGATGTCACTATTTTGCTACAATCACATTTTATATATGTTTATACAACCTTTAGTATAAGAAATCCGTAAAAATACATATGTTAAGTCACCAGATACATTAACTGCAAATATATATATATACATAGTTTAAAGTAGATGACTTTGAATTTATCTCTTGGGGAGGTATGATCTAATTACAAGAGGCACGGCCACTCACAGCTCCACACAATAGCTAAACAATGTAAAAAAAAAGTGAAATTAATTATCCCTGATCTTATATACCATGAGAATTTTTTACATGTATCAACCACATGCAAGGGAACAATAGAAATCTTTTTAAAAAATTTGTTAAATCAGCAATATTTTATCCCTTCACTTGAAGTGTGGGAAAGCATTTTCAACAAGCTTTTGTTGAGTTAATTAAATAGGAAAAGTAGAATAGGATAAGGAATCAAGAGAATATTTTAGAATGAAATAACTATGGGCTTAATTAAGGTAAAAATTAATTAACTTGAAATCAGAGTTTAAAAAACCATTTCATATACAAACATACATAATGACTGATATATATATATATATATATATAGCACTAACAGCCTTTGGCGACCAGTCGGTTATCCACTATTAATGCTCACTAAAATTTGCTCGCTAATATTTTATGTAGCTGTGTCTCTTAACAGGTTTTTCACCAAAATATTTTTAAACCAAACAAATTTTGATACTCATATAATTTATTTATAGTATTATTTTCATCAGATGTTCTGTTCATTGTATTACTCACTTTTCTCTTTCTATCCGAGCAATGATTGTCCCGGAATTGATATTTTACTTAAATGATGGAGGGAAAGGTCTAAAATTCTACGTTTTTATAGAATAATGAGACTCAAATTTTCATAAATGCAAACACACTAAACAAATAAAGACACAATTAGTTTTCAAGAGATGCGAAAGTTTTAAAACAGCTTGGAAAATGCCGCGCACAAAGGAAATAATGGTGACACACACACCCTTATTTTATTTTCTATCCTTTTTTTCTTCACTACTTTTCTTTCTATAAACTTTTTTTCCCTTTGTTATTACTTTTTTTCTTCCCTGCCCAGAATTTATTTTGAGCAGGCATAGATTAAATATTCATACCGACTAATAATAAAAGCAACCATTTTCTTTCTTTTTTAAACATTCCTTTATCTATAAATGAAAATCAACTGACTTGACGTATTTCTTTCTAAACAAATCATAATTTATTACTTCCTGCTATCTAACTTAGTTGGTGTGGGGGTAGGAAATGAAGATTATTGGCGGGAAAGTAAGAAAAGTGTCATTTTAACTATTTTCCACGCAGTTTTTTAATTTTTTTCTCTCCATAAGAACCATCCTCATGGCTTAACGAAAATATTTTTAAAAAATTAGCCGAATCGGTCAAGCCGTTCTCCAGTTTTGCGCTTAGCAACTCATTTCGAGTTGCATTTTTATTAATATAGATTAGAAAAATCAAAGAATTTGTGTGTTTTTCAAAGAAATACCGATAATTTGTTATGGTTGTTATGTAATCAGTATTTTTTGCAATTCAGCAAAACTTGTTTCCATTACTATACAGCCAGAATAGTTTATATTTTCAATTTATTTTTGGACATTGCACAAATGATAATATGAAATGTATCCAGGCAATCTTTTATGTTAATAAGATCTAAAAATGTTTTGATTTTAATTTTATGATTTATACAGATTTAATCATAAAAATCCAGAAGATACAAAAGAAGTACCAGGTGGATTTATTACTGATTGTAATCCGGTAAGAACTTTTATTTATCTTTGTCTGGTTTAAAATATCAATTAAAATTTTTTTTCCTCTTAAAAATTATTTAGAATTCATTATAGTTAGTTTGTAAAGTATCAATTTTTTTTTTTTTTTGAAAAGCAATGCTTTATTGCAAATTAAACTAGCTGCATATCTGCAAAATAATTGAAAATTCATACTATGACACTTTTAAGGGATGTAAGCAGTCTTAAAATTTTCTCCCTGTTTATGTATCTTAAATCTTTATTTCAAGACCTTTCCAATGCTTATAATAAAAATAAATTAAAATTAACATTAAAAAGCATTCTAAAAAAAGCCTTTTAATGTTGTTGCATGCTGCTTTTGACAGATGAAAAATAATAACTATCAAATTTTTAACCTAAGGTTGCATCTCTATACTTCAATTTTTTTCATTTATTATTACAGAGCAGTATTTTAATTTCAAGAGAAAGGCAACATTTCCCACATTTATATCTTTAAGTACAGATTAAAGCATTATTCATGCTGTGCCCCCCCCCCAATATTTTTGTACAGGTATTAAAAATGTTATTCGATGCAAGAATTTTAAAAATAGAATTGAGGAGGTGTTAAAAATAATTCCAGCCCAGTAATTTCTTTAATTTTAAGATGACATAAATGTACATACTCTCTCGAATTATGTTTTTAAGAATAACTTAAAGGAATTCCATTTGTCACTGTAAAACCAAATTTGTTTAATTTTTGAAATTATCAAACACCTTTTGCTCAGAAATTGTATGATATTCATACTTAGATTTCTTAACGGTTATTCCACACAAATCAATGTATATACTAAAGTGAAATTTTTGTGACATTCCAAAACTATTTCTTAATATTGCTGGGCTGATGTCAGAAAAGTACACTTTCTAAAAAACTTAATCCAAAGAATATGTCTGCAAAATTTTACTTCAGCAAGAAAATAAATTTTGACTTAACATGTAGATTTTTTTTATATACAATTTATTGCAGAGACAATTAAATAGATGAACAAAAAGAGATTAAAAATTTTTTTTCAATATTCCCTAATAGAAATGATCTTAAATTATAAAAAGTTTCTATTATATATATATATATATTTAAAAAGGTACATGAATGTGGAGAGTACTAAATTCTCTTAACATGAATACCTCTGAAAAAAGTTTCCCATTACTTCTAAAGACTAAACAAATAGAAAGAAAAGCAATCTACATGAAATTTCTTTTGTCTCATTATTACAGAATTCACTTCAATGCTTTAAAAATGCAATGGTGGACAAATATGTGATGGGAGCTAAAGTTTATGATAAATTCCAATTTGAAAGAGTAGGTTTCTTCAGTGTAGATCCAGATTCTACACCAGATAAAGTAAGTGCAAATCAGTATTTTTTTACTTGTATATAAATTTTTCAATGCAATAATGATTTATTTTATGCTAATTTAATATATAAGTTACTAATTTTGTTGTTGATTTTTTTTTACAGTTAGTTTTCAATCAAACTGTTAGCCTTAAAGAAGATGCTGGAAAAGAGTGATACCCATGTGGACTATATTTTTTTATAAAAAGATTGAATAAATTCAAAATAATTGCATCTTTCTAAAATCTTGAATGCTCATGAATCTGAAAAACAAACACTATACTAGTAACTATGGTCTAAAAGAAATTTACTGCGGACTCCATTATTTTAACGGTAATCTATGAATTTGGAATATAGAAAAATACAATTATTTATTCTTCAATTAATCTGTGTCCTTACTTGAAATTTAATAGCAATAGAAAAATTCAAATAAGCATAAGTTTCAATGTTATTTAAAAATAACACCACCAAGTCTTGGCAATTTCTTACTATTTCAAGCTGAAACCTATAATGTAGCA
Source organism: Argiope argentata (assembly GCA_026289955.1). Taxonomy (NCBI): domain Eukaryota; kingdom Metazoa; phylum Arthropoda; class Arachnida; order Araneae; family Araneidae; genus Argiope; species Argiope argentata. Next base: position 1,829,785 of record JAOUZG010026507.1, on the reverse strand, counting down.
CAACAAGAAAGAGGATCAGTATTACAGATGTCAAGTCAATTTTTGCTAGCATTAAAGATATCTCCAAACTTCAGCAATTAGCCATAACAGTCCATGATAATTCACAATAAGGCCACAAAAAGTATCCATCATCTTATAAGAATCGAAAAAAAAAAAAAAAACCTGATCTTCTAAATGAATTAATTTATAACGAAGCTGTGCTCCAGCATACAATCTCAATCAACAGACTAGAGAACATTTTTACTTCTGTGACAATCAGCTGCTGATGTCTTTCAACCCTAAGTGATTAATGAACTAACTGATAAGCACTATCCTGATTCAATTTAATTTTATTGAATTTGTAAAATTCATGAAAATTGCCACCCCTTAGATTTTCTCTTCCTATCTCTGTAAGTCACATCAATTTTCACTCTGATAATTTCACATTCAGATTTTTTTTATTGCTGATAATTCTAAGGACTTTTTTGTAATCTAAATCTTTCTTTTTTTTTCTCAATTCATGTGCTACTTTGTTATGATCATTATGAATGATATTTATTAATCTCAGTTAAAGGTTAAGAATTATTGTTGAAATCCAACTTTTTCAGATGTTATAACCACTTATACAATTTTGTCTGGATGGATGGATTGAAATCTTTCAAAATGGCTTAGTGAAAAATAATCTGACAAATTTTTTACTAACTGAATTTCCTGGAGATATTTTTTAATTGGCCCTTCAAAATTCTAGCTATTTGAATATGCAAAAGCCATTTATCTTATTCAGACAGGTTTGAAACTAATATAAAAATGATGTATTTTAAATCTTATACAGACATAATCACTGAGAGACTATTGTTGCATTAAAACTTACAAGAGAGCAATGAATTGTCACAAGCTTCGAATTTAATGCCTGCACAACACCAACTGCATTCAGATAGTTGGTAAGTTAGCAATTTGAAAATTTTTAATCTTGATAGATGTTTTCATAAAGTAATTTGACCAGGAGATTTTGTATTATACCTTCATGAAAACCCAAGCACAGAATTGAATACTATAAATGGCAGATATTGAAAATAAAATTGACTTATGCTTTACTAATAAATTAGTTGTAATCGTATATTGCTCAAAACTTTATGATAAAACTCGGGACTTCTAGATTTCAATTATCAGGAGCCTCGCTCTATTCTCCTGATAAATTTTAGGAGCAGCAAGGAAAGCTGCTCCACTACATATTCTACAAACATAAGAATTGCACCAATGAAAAAAAAAATTAATACTTATCTGAAATTTCCCCTTTCAAGAGATATTGCAGAATAAAGCCTTCAACTTCAACTAGACTAATTTTGCCACTTGGAAGTATAACTATCAACCAGAATTGCTCAAAATTGTCATTAAATTATTGCATTCATTACCACTAATGAAGTCATTTTAAAGCATGTGTGTGTGTGTGTTTTAAATGGTTCAGTTGCATTATAATGCCTGCGACTAATGAGAATAATTAATGCATATCTTTAAAGATAACAATTTAATTTTGCCATTCAAGTAACACATGTCAGGTAATTCACTTGGATTTTAATACACTGCAGTAATTGTATTTGTGCCAACTTCATTTATATTTTAAACAATAACTTGCAGAATTTTCTCAATATCTCATTTTGTCTTTTTGGTGATATTGTTAACAGAATGAAAATATTTATTATGTAACTAAACTACCACTATTAATACTGACCATTTAGAAAATTCAAACTCACAGAGAGAGCAGTTAATGCAAGCCATCATTACCGTGCATTTACTATATTTCATCAAAATGATAGTGCTTCAATATTTTAGATTCTTATCCTTAAAGTAATAATGCATGTTGGTATATTTTCCATTTCACATATTACTATAAAATAAAACTGATTTCAGATATAAGTTCATATCAGACAAGAAAATGGTAGGATTTTTATTTTTAGGGTTATTACATTTACAAAAAAAACTAAGTAATACAGATTGAATTTTGCTATAAATGAAATGGTTAATCTATATTTTAAGAAAATAAAAAATAGTTTCATAAATACAGACATATATATGAATGTACACATTAATGTACTAAAAATTATTCATAAAAACAGCCATGAGGATATAATATGCATATATACAAACACTAAATGATAATTCAATCAAGCCACAAAGTCCAAAGGTCTGTTGAAACCACCTTTTCTGTTCATGTATTGCCTAAATAAAAATTGAGAATATAGCTTTCATATTTGAAATATTGCATACAGAAAAAATAACTACAAAATTAACACATACCTGTATTTCCTCTTATGAATAACATGTACACCATATGCAACATTCCCTGGAACATGTTTACCCTGTAAAATTAAAATGTTTGAATTACATAAACAATTTTCTTCCCATTTGCCATTATCGGTTAAAAATCTCAATTGGATGAAGTATATAATACATCCTAAAACTTGATTCAAGTGTTAATACAACATACTATAATAAAAAGGAAATTGAGTAATCTGAAATCTGATCATTCAACTGATTTTAAATTAAGTAAGGTACATATATTAGATTGTGTCAGGCATATATATTTTTGAAAGAGTAACATATAACTTATTATATACAAATGGATGTATCTCATGGAAATAACAATCTGCTTTCAAAGTTTCTTTCTTTTCTTTTCAGATGAATCAGCTTCCTACTTTGCTTTTTTGAATAATTTATATTTTTATATATCATCATGGTTTTTAATTTAAAAAAAATAAATTTATACACCTTTTAAAGAGTTACTTAATGTACAACAACTTTATTTATGTAAAATTATGATTAAACAAAAAATATACTTTATAAGTACATGAAACTCCACTGAGGGTTGAATTGGTTACATACATATAATTATAACTTTACATACTGCATAACTTATAATATTTTTTTTAGTTGTGGCTGGACAAAACACAATATAGCTAATACTACATAAATTGCAAATTCTAGAAACATATATATTTGATTATCTTCAAAAATCTGGAACCTGCTATGTCCTATTAAGATATTTTACTGAGTTAGAAGATAAGTTCAATCTAAATATTCTAATATCTTTAGTAATTATATTTACCTTTGTTGTATCAAAGTTACCAAATCCCATAATCTTCATCATTTCTATTTCTTCATCAGTTTTCCCTTCAAGATCTTTATCTAAAAAAAAGAAATATATATATTAATTGTAGATAGGGAGGGAGAAAGTATCAGTTAAAAATATTTTCATAAAAAAAGTATTTAAATTTTTGAAGCTGTAATTTTAACTACTGATGAAATATTTCACATTATAAGAATAATAATTTTGAAATATAATTATCTAACAATTTTGAATATTACCAGTGAAATGTAAAAAAAGTCACACTAAATATCCTTAATTTGAAAATCAGAAATCAAATAAAAAGGATAATTATAAATCCTTAAGAGCAAAAGGCATTTCAATTCATACTTCATATGAATACTAAATGACTGAATCTTAAAAGTATGTTTATAAGAATTTTTAGAACCATATCTTCAGTCCTTAACAAACATGCTGTATGGGAACTACAAATAATAAATTCAAATAATTTATTTAGGTAGCAAAACTCATCTAGAATTTATTCATATTTAAACAAAATTATTTTGTGATGATATATTTTTAAAGAAGATGTGTGATAAATTTTCATTCCATTCTCGAACAGAGGAATAATTGCATGTTGCTTCATAGAAATTTGATGCAGAAATTAAATTTCTAATTATACATATATAAAAAACATGTGGGAGGATACTAATTATTCATATGCTACTTAATAGTCTTTTTTAAAATATTGCTTCTTAGACAATTTCAATAAATATTTTTAAAAAGATGCCAAAACACTGATAAATACCTGTAATAGGAGTTCGTTCCATTAAAAATTTGGATACAGCTCTTTTTGGAGCTTCTTTAGTAGATTCACGTCCCCTGAAAATAAAATAAAACTTATCCAGTAAAATGTATATATATACAATGAAATAATGTATTTTAATTTAAGTACAAAAGTAAGAAATGAAAGCAACATATTCAAAACCTTTTCAAGTACAATAAATAAGCTGTCAACAGAAAAAAAAGTCCAAAATTAAAAAAATATGTTTCCCCTAACCTTTTTTTATATAACTTACTTGATAGAGAAAATGCCATATCTTGGAAGGTTCATCCTGAATTTTTACAAATAGAAGATTATAAAAAGTAGAATAGTCACAAAATTTCTGACAGTTAATTAAAGACGAGATTTACCATACAAAAAAAAAAGTTTACTGTTGCTAATATAATCTTATTACTTTGGAGATTCCAAATTAGAAATTTTAAAATTTTTACAAATGTTTTTACTCCGTTTTTGAAATCAAAACATGTTCAAGATTCACATATTATGTATTCACTGGTATTATAACGTTTTATAAAAATATATATCTGATATTAAGTACCCTCAGATTCAAATTAAAACTTTTTTTCCTAAATAAACACAATATTTCTAATAATATATTAAAATTTTAAAATGAGTGAAAACTATAATAAGTTTTAAAACTTATTTACAACTCCAAAATATTTCTTTAAACAGTCATTCCACCAGGAAAAAAATTCAAAGATCTGAATACTATTCTTAAAAAATGTTATTTAAAAAAAATTACCAAACATTTTTTAGTTATTAGTTTATTATGTTCATATTTAACATTGTATGGAAGGAAATGAAGTTCTTTTCCCCCAAGAAATCTTTCACAGCAATGCATATGCACACAAAAAAATCACAGGTCAAACAACATATTGAAATAAAGGATTCTGACGGACAATTAAATGTCACAAGATAAAATCAACATTATAATAAAACACTAGCACTTCTAACTTGTTAAGGAGCGAGACAGAAAGGTTAAGCACATTTTCCGAATTCACCATTCTTTGACCTCGATTGCCACCCCATTAGATACTTTTTCAATCAATATTTTCCCAAGATGTATGTTTATGTTGTGTTGTGTTGTTTCTGACCATACTATTTTAAATCAAAATTGAATATTAATTGCTTATATAGCTAGCTCAAAGGGCAGAAAAGCTTTCAGGAATGACACAGAATATTTAATATAATATCATTGGTAAAAGTTACATATTGTATGCCCCTTGTAGCGCCAAGGATGCCAAGTCGCCAATAAAGATGGTGGACAAAGTAAAACACTTCTATGGGATAGTTACGGTTACAACTTTTCACAGAATAATAATGATTTTTTTTAACCAATAAGCATTGTCTTTTTGTTTATTTTTTTCAGACCCGGTACCTTCAACAGATGCCTTGTTGAAGATACCAGGCAGAATTTTTTAACTTAAAAAAAAAAAAAAAAAAAAAAAAAAAAAAAAAAAAAAAAAAAAAAAACACATCCTATGGTTTTGCTAGACGAGGGAGCTGAGCTGAAAGCTAGTAGCTTCGCTAGTACATATAATATAAGGAATGTGCGGATAACATGAACAGTATATAATAAATAATTGAGAAAGACAAAGATGCAAAAAGAATGGATTTAATAGGAAATTTTAAAGAACGAGAAATGCGAATAATTCTATTGCAGATGGTTTTTAAAGAAAGAAAGCAGACGACTTCGCAAAGAAATAAATCAGACGATTTTGAGAAATTGCATACTGACAATTAAAATGAGTAAAGGAATAAATATTTTATATTCACATTAAAAATATAATTGAAACTTCTCATTAACTATAAAAAAATCTTAATTATAATACAGATCAAAAATAAAATATTTAATTGATATTATTTTATTAGTTTTAATTTAACAGTTTTCATAAGAGTTGAAGCTCAAGTACAACTCAACCATTGTAGGAAGAAATAAAGAAAACACCATTAGGGTTACTACAAGAGCTTCGTGTTGGGTTGCCATATTGGCGACAAACTCGGGGGCACACTAATGACCATTTTAGCCATATCATTACATGTGACCAAGATTATCTAGCGTTGCTAATTTCAAAATGCTATAAAAAATTCAATGAAGACTATTTTAATGTAACACTTTTTAATATTAAAAAGTAAACTCAAATTCTAAGAACAAGAATTTTAAAATTTATTCATTAGAATTTTAAAAAGTTTAGACCTCGTAGAGTGAACATTTTTTTTTAACGTTTCTAAGTCTTTGGATAATCCAAGTTCTCTTTATAATTAAAAGTAAACAGCTCCTCTTTTAATATTTCCTCTCACCCTTATTTTGAGTAAATAAATGCACCCTCATGCATGCCAAAAGTAAGGAGAGTTTTTGCATCTATGAATAAATAGTAGCTCACAAATTAAATCGCTTAGAAGTTTGATGCAATTTATTATTTAGCAATTTTAAGAGTGTTGCATTAAAGATGAGTTTTAATTTCCAATACTAATCAATTTATTCAAATTCAGAATTTTCATAAATCTTTTCAACGAATTTCTCTCATATTTACAAAAGATAACTTAAAAATTAACCCTCCCATCAAGTTGTGTATTTAATTGAAAATTAGTATACTTATAACAAATATGATTAATAAAAGTCCTTAATATACATGCGAGGTTCCATTTTTTAAGGAAGAGTTCCCTAGTTATGTTTGTGTATGCTCAAATTACTAATTTCTTCATTCTTTGTTATTCTGATGAATAGAAATTGAAAACACTATATCAACTCACCTGTTTCAATATATTCTGAAATTTGATTTACATAATGACAAATTCCACAGAATGGCATTTTCTCTTTCAAGATCTGTTTATACAATTGCACAAATCCTAGCAAAAATCAACAATATAAAAGATAATTAAATAATATCCACAAAATGTAAACTAATAAAAGTACATTTTTCAGTTAACAATGAAAATAAATACCTTAACAACCCATAGCAGCCAGTTTTTTTCCTGAGGAAAGCAAGATTTTGCACAAATTTGACGGCTTGATACTGCTCTTCTTAGAATGAATTTTAATAGCTACTTGGCATGTTAAAAAGTTTTTTTTTCACATTTATATTCATAATTAATAATGACTGCTGCTAAGATAACAGTAAGATACCTTTAAATGATATTTGTTCAGTCCTTAAAAAAGCAGTAGATTAAAAAAAAAAAGTATTCTTCTTTAAACAGCAATTAAAATAATATGCATACCTAGAACCAGATCTGCTCCTTCTTCTGGGTGGTGACCATGAGCGAGATCTCGATCTTCTTCGAATTGGGGACCTTGAACAGAATCAAAATTTCTTTTAATAAGTATTTGGATGAAAAAATAAAATTAATTCACTAAGCAATTTTAACAGTTTTGAAAGAACCTGTAATTGCTACAACTATAATACAATTTAAATGAGGGCAAATTATTTATATAAAAATAAAATTAATTCATTAAGTAATTTTAACAGTTTTAGAAGAACCTGTAATTGCTACAACTATAATGCAATTTAAATAAGGGCAAATTATTTATAAGTTTCATTCACATTTTAATTGATAACTAGTAAATTTATCACATATACAATAAAATTACAACATCTAGATAACAATTTATTAATACGAAATATTTCTTAAATTTTTCATCTGTTAAAGAAATTTGATTTTCTACCATAAATCAAAATTTCATTTTTACATAACAGAAACTGATTTATTGAAAATTAAATTGTCATGTTTTCTTTATGTAAAATTATGACTTATTGAAGAAATATATAATTATGAAAAATCATTAAGCAAAAGTTGAATGAAACTAACCTGCTTCTTCGTCGCCGTGGTGATGGGGATCTACTACGATATCTACCTGAAAAATCAATTAAAATATATTGAAAAACATTATAATAATTATCAATTAAACAGTTTCAAAAATTCATGTTAAAGCTCCTCTCAAGGTATATCAGTTACTTTTCTTTAGAGAGCCAAAACAGAAAAAAGAATAAATATAAAATTAGTAATATCCAAAAGGCTAAACTTAAGATATTTTTTTAAAGTATAAACTAAATTAAGTCATAATTTTGTGAACAATTTCATAATAAATCTAAAACTTTTACAAAAGTTTTTTCTTATCCCTTAGAAATTTTTCTATAAAAAAATCACCAGGATTTTTAATTTCCTCCTATTCAACAAATACAGAAATATGATAAAGTTATATGAAGAAAATTATTAACTATCTTATTTATTGTAATTGTGAAACTTCAGAAAATTGCTAAATAATATTTAACAAATAATTAATATGATGCAATTTAAATACATTCACACATTGAAAAGATATTACTTTTTAGGAAGGGGGAGGGACAGAAAATGAAAATGCTTACCTCTAACTCTACGTTCATGTTCTCTTTCACGTTCCCGAGAACGGCTTCGATGCCTTTCTGCAAATGACATGAAGTAGTTTTAATGACGAATGTAAACTATGTACAAAACACTCATTACTGTATACAATATTTTATAACCGATTAATTTATATATTAATAGATATTTCAAACAGAAAAGATAATGAAAATTAGTCAACTAAGATTGCATTTTTTTAAATCCATAAAATCCTTTTCCCCTTTCAAATCCATTTTCCCCTTCCTTTAAATTCATTGATATCATTACCATAAACAGTTCTATTCATGCTGATCTGAAGTAAATATAGAATTTCAACTAACAAAAAAAATATCTTTAAAAAAGTTTAAAAATTGATTTTCATACATTTTTATTATTATTATTGACATAAATCTCTTAAATCATACTTAATGAATTTCAATTTTATAAAAATGAGACAGAAAAACAAAAGATTTTATTTATTATGTCTAAAATGTTATCAACGAGTTTCAAGATCTTATTCATTATATCAAATGTTAACAGCAAATGTTTCAAATTTTAGAGAAATATCACTTTTACCTATGTCTAGATATTAGTCAACTAGGGCAGTAAGAAAATAGCTTAGAAGTTTTATTAAGCATAATTACAGCACTGAAACATTTAACCTTATAAACCTACAACAGCACATTGCGCTTTTACAAAATACATTTCCTTGTAATTTATTATTAGTATAATTACTCCTATTGCAATGGAAGGCAAAGATTAGGAAAGGAATTATTATTTAAAGGCAAAAAATAATTTATAATTATAGAATAAAATGACATCATAAAGAAAATTATATAAAAATTCCTCAGAATTTAAAATATTAAAAGCAAATGTCAAATTGGTTCATGTGTACCATACAAACTCCCAATTCAAAAAATAAACCCTATATTTCATTTAGCCATTCATTGATCATGTTAATTATTACAGATTGATCCTTTAAACTAATGTTAAGTGAAAGAGAATGATTACCATGAAAAGAGATGTCATATATATCTTAGAGTAAGATATACAATTCAAATGCAATACTAGCAGAAAATTATCTTGTTTACAGGACAGGATTTAAAAACTTCTTGTGAAAAAATAAAATTTAAGTTGGAAGTTCTACAAGGTCATGCTTTCTGTAATTAGATAAATCAAATGATTTTAATCATTAGATAATCATGCTTTAGAGAAAAAGCAAGGAGAGAATTTTAATGTAAAATGCACGACTGTATTAAATATTGATTCAACATATGCTTTAGGCCAGAAAATTCTTAACTTTCCATTATTTAGTTTAAATATTTTCAGATTATTATTTGCTTTGGATACTTTAAATTTTTATGTTAATAAATGTTTTCACAGTGAAAAGGTAATACAATTGTAAAAAATATGAATCATTTAAATTGTTCAAATCAAACCCTGTAAAGTAGTCTAAAAGACAATGCCTGGTAAACTGTTCATAGAGACTATACCAGAAATCAATTTTTTTTTGTGTCAACAAATTTTTAGCTTAAAAAATTATTGATTAATGAATAAATAAAAAAAATTGTTACAATAAATTAATTTCTTAATCCTGCATCTATCATAGATTAATTTGCTAAAAAACATATTTCAAAACAATACTTTAATATAAAAACTACAAAATTGTCTCAAACTATGTTTATATTGCTTATACAAATTAAAATTATGTACACATAAAGGGAATTAATTTCGAATCCTCAAAAACAGCTTAAGGTATTTATTATTTAACCTTTTGATGAATAAAAAAGTAAATTTATAATTAAAAAATATTTTTGTTAGAAAATGAATGGTAACAACATTATAATGCTTTGAAGATCAATATTTGATTCTTTAGTCACTAAAAATAAAGATTTATGGGAAAATAATAGGATAGTACTTAAATCGTTGTTAATTACGAAAATCAAAGATATCTACATATTTTGGTAAATTAATTGTAAGTTAGATCCAAAACATTATATGAGATTAAATCTTTATATTGTGTTATTATCCATGCTACGCTAATATACGAGATTAAATCTCATATACTATCATTTTGATTTCAAAACGTATAATTCTAAAAATATTAACCCAAGAAAAAGAACAAATGTATAAACGAATAATTTATTATCAACAAAAATAATATATCTTACCTCGTCTAGCAGGCGATCTAGAACGACTTCTACCCATGTATGCTGCAAAATTAAGCAATTTATGAATCAATACCAAATAGAAACAATTAAACAAACCACAGTTTAATATTACCAGAATATTTTTTCCCATTATCTCTTAACATAAAATTATAAATACGAATTTACTGTAACATATTTGTTTACGCACCGTATGTATTTCATGTCGTAGGCCTATTTGTTTACATACGAATAAAGACTCTATATTTACCTGTAAATATTCAACGACGAAATTGAATAGATCTCAATATTAACTTCTATGCAGCAAATGGTTCTTTAGTACAAATATATCTATATTACAGAATTTCTTTATATCCTTCACCCTAATTTTTAAGGAAAATCCAGTTTTTTATTTTGCAATTTGCTTTTAACTTTCAATTACGGTTACAGCCACCGCAAATACAGGAAATAGCATTAGTGTTATAGGTAAAGAAGTTTCTACTCTCTCTATCATGCCTCTTCAAATTAATTAGTAAAAAATTTTGCTTTTCTTCCAACTCAAAATAAAATGGAATATTTATAATTACTTCAAAATTAAAACTTGGGAAGCAGAAATCTGTATACATAAATATACTTCTGTAGTTCTATTTTCTATTTTACTTGCTATTATGATTTTTTAAAATGGAATATTTAAAAGTCTCCGTGCACCACTAAGTTTCACATGGAGCTTACAAAAGTAGACAGCACCTCACAAAAGACATCACATACAGAACAGATAATCAGACATCATATTCGATTGCACAGCCCTTTCTAGCGATTGAAGGTCGAGGCACGAACCTGCGACGTTTGGGACTGTAGCCGAGTAATATACCGATCAAGCAAAAGGGACCTTTCAGCTCGACGGATATTGTAAGATTAACGCTACAATCTTTTTACAGGTGAGCAAATTCAAACATATCAGAACAAATAAAGAACAGCCATACCCAAAACGGTACTCGAACCCAGGATACCCAGATCACGGGGAAGACATGTTACCCTTGTGCCAAGACGTCGGCTGCTATTATGATTGCAAGTTTTTAAAAAAATTTTAATATTGGAATCCAATATGCCTATTCTGGAATTTATACTTAATCCGAAATCTTGAACTTAAACTACACTCAGTATGATCTAAAATTTATTAGCCAGCTTGAAACTGAACTATGTGCTATTTGATATGATGTCACTAAAAAATGTCATACATGATACATCAATCTAAAGTGAACTACATAAATTATTTTTATATTAAAGTAATTTTTTCTGTTAATGATATTTTCATAGCGCTTCAACAATCTAACTTTACTCAGGTTGCAGCAGAGATGATTTTGTGGTAAAAGAAATGCTTTTGGAACAAAACACTGTCGGTTCGTAGTTAGATTCCATTGAAGATCCTCGCTTTATAAACTTCAAAAATTTAGTCCGAATCAATTAACTAATTTAGGATTTTATGATCATCTGATTTTTTTAAACTCAAAAATGCTATGACTCACGAGATTATTGCGACTTGTTATTACATATAAATAATTGTAATAACATGTATTCACGTGACATGTTTATTTAATCAGCCCCCTTAACATTAATTATTTTCCATGTCCCTCCTTTTTTTTCTGAGTCCCTAAAAAATTGAAAAGAATTTTTTTTTTCGAAAATATATTCAAACTTACCGTTGATCTTCAACCTATTCTCTATTCACTGAAAACTTCCTAGTGGTTCGAATTGCTTTTTATGCAAGATTTCAAAACTAATCATGTTCTGAACCCACTTAAATTATCATTTGAAGATATCTGTAAAAAATAAACGAAGTCCTTAAATAAAAAAAAAAACATTAGAATTAAATGACAGTAACGCCTTTAAAAAATTTCAATTATATCAATTAATCTCAAAGTATAAATTTATATTTCTGACCTACAATAAGAGTTTACATCCATGACTGTTACTGAAATTTTTTATTTTGAATGTATTATAGATTTTTAAAATAAAGTATATGCATACAATTATTAATTTATTCTTGTTGGATGCAATAACTTGTAAACTTTTAATTAAATCAAAATGCAAAAAGAAGTTTTCAAATGAAACTGAAAAACGTCAAATTTACTGTTTCAAAAATAAATAAAGAGAACACTGATACCAAGGAAAACGATGAAAGTTGCAATATTAATATTTTGACATTAGTCCTTTGAATTTTATCACCATCTTTAATTATCTAGGCAAACTTGTAACCAGCTTTTTCGCTAGTTCGAGAAGGATTTTTACCACTCTATTATGACATTTTAATAAATTTTTAACGGGATCCAGATCTAGTGACTGTGAATGGTGGTCCAGAGTCTTTGAAACGCGATAGAGCAACTATTCTTTTATAATCTTTGATAAGTGTTTGGCTCGTCAACAAGTTGGAAGATTTCATTTCGTGACAATCCCAAATTCATAACACTTTGGGTAATATTATTTATTAATCAAATTTGTTCAATGTAAATTCGAAAAATACTAAATTACGGACTTCTGCAGCCGCCATAGCCCCAGTTAATAGCAGATACATCCCCATGTTTAATTGTCTTGACTGAATACTTATTACTGGATTCTTCATTATATGTCTTCGTATTTTTACGAATTTCTATGTGCCAAACAATTTAGTGTTTTATCTCATCACTAAATAAAATGTTACGAAGCCGGTGTCCTGGCATTGGGTAGTGCATCTTCGAATCCCGGTTTGGGCATGGTGTGTTATGTCTGTAATCTATGTGAATGTACCTCTCTTTAAAAAGGGGAAGTGCAAGCGAATGTGCCGAGTGAGTAACAAAAGTTGTACTCTTGACCCTACTACAAACAAAAAAACCTAATCAGGCTTAAATCACTGACTACTTCAGCGAACTGATCCATGACAAGTGTCATAAGAAACAACAATAACAACAAATGTTATATCAGAGTTCTAAATCCTTAGAAACGCACTTTGTGGCAAACGGTAGACGCTTTTTCTGGATCAGTTTTGTTGTGAATGGTTTCTTGCGTAGAATCCTGCTAAGTAACATGTTCATGAAGAGTCCTCTTTATAGAGCTTGCACCAACTGTCTTTCCGGATCTTTGGGAGATGCTTTGAGGCATTTTAATAGCATTTACAGCTAGATTAGCTTTAACTTTTCGAACTATTATTGCCACTTATGTATCAGAAAATTGTCTTGGTTCTTCTGTTCTCTAAAAATCTTTGATCTATCTACATTTGGAATATTGCCAAAAAAATTTCCTACTGTGGTGTGGATCCTTCCCCCATTTTTCCTATTTCATTTAAGTATTTACCACTTTCCTTAAAGTTTATTATCAATTTTTTCGTTACCTGTGTTGCTTATTTTCCCATCGTGAAATTTCTCTAATTTTTATAGAAAATTTTATAAATTTCTGAAAAAAAAATCAAAATATAAGACTTGAACATATATCAAGATCCTCTGAGAAAAAAACACTTATGTATAAAATTGAATGATCTTAGGTTCAAGTTGATTTATTTCTTTATAACTTTTTTTATAAAGAAATAAAATACAGACATAACACACCATGCCCAACATTTTTTGCTATTTCTTGAATTTTTACAAGTTCTTCGATTCTGTTTTAATAAGTTTATAAGTATATATCTATTTCATGTTATAAAGGAATAATATATGAGAAACAACACATTTTCTAAATAAATCATGGGTGCTTTCTTTCTTTTGACTCCCAAAGTATGTATGCTTTTGAGATTTCTAGAAGTCATTAATATTTTCATAAAAATCTACGATATAGGATAATTTGGATTATGAAATCATATTTAAAAGATTTATAATCTTCTCACCTTTGTATTTTTTTCTGTATTAATGATATCGTGCCTTTTTGTTATTTTATTAATTAATTTTATAATTTTGTTCATGCATTTGTTGGTGTTGTTACTTATGGCACTTGCCTAAGGACAAGTCCCCGCTGATACAGCAGCAGATTTAAGCCGAAAGGAGCGCCTCTTGTTTTCGAAGTAGCTCTAACTAGGACCAAGAGTACGACTTAGCCACACACTCACCACATTTGCTTGCTCAACCTCTTTTTACAGGGGGGGGGCACAGTCACACATCTCACAGATAATACACAGAAGAACAACCATGCTCGAACAGGAACTTGAACCCGGGACTCCCAGAACATGAGGAAGACGCGCTACCTCTGTGCCAGAAAGCCTTCGTTCATGTCTTTAATTTTATTATTTCATTTTTTAAAAATACTTTGATATATTTTTTGGTGCATATCCATAACATTCCCATAACAATTTCAGTTAAGATTTTACATGCAGATGCGAAAAAAAAAAATACTGCAATTCAATGTTACAATACCCACCGTAAAGTTGTAGTCATCGGATGCATAAGTCAATATGTCGATTATCGATAAAAGAGATTAAATATATTTAGAATTTTTTTAAAATGTAGCCCCTTAAACCTAATAAATGATATAATAATATTCGATTCCAAGATCAATAGAAATGGTGCAGGCACGTTAGTCCATAAATTAGGTTTGTCAACTCTTGGTAGAACATGTGCAGGAATTTTAAAGAATTTTTGTATATATTTTTTGATTATATTTGTTATAATAATTATTATTCGTTTTTGGTAATATGTCGTGTTTTCTTTTAATTTTTTAAAAAATAAATTGAATGAAATTTTGTTGGTGTTCAATTATGATCAAGATGTTTAATTGTTATTTTTTATTTAATTATTTAATAACATATATTAATTAAAGCAGTTAAATAAATTTTAACATATAGAAATAAAGTGAAATGGTTGCAGAATTCTATTTAGAATAATGCACGATCAATAGAATGTTTTTCTGCAATGCGAAACTCAACTGTCTCCTGAAGGTCTTCCAAGGAATCCTTTTTTTACATATCTACATTAAGTTAGACTTTTACGTTAGTTGCTCGAATGTCACATTTTTCTTGTACCATGAATCTAGACTTCTGAACAGTGCCAGTGGCGGGGAAACAAGTGAAAAAAACACACCACCATCATGCACATGTGTAAAAGAATCTTTATATTTTCCCCCTCCCATATTATTATTTTAAAAGCTTTTCTTTGTTGATTCTATAGTTATCATAGCTTTTTGAATAGTCCTCATTCGTTTAAACTTTCCAAAATATTCAGCGGAAAAATGTAATAGAAATGTTTCCATAGTACCGATTAAATAGGAATAAGAAAAGCTACGCAAATTTCGTATAAAATAAAATATTAGAAAATCATCTATGTAGCTGTTCATTAATTTTTGATAAATTGAGCAGAGTTTTCTTTTTAGCACAACATATTGTTTCAGAAATCGTTCGATATCTAAATTCAATAATTTAGGTAATGGAAAATTATATTATATTCTTCTAGTAAATGCGAAGAACAATTATCAAAAGAACAGCCGATGCATTCATAAAGTACAATACTTCCAGAAATTTATAAAACAAGAAAGCAGAAAATAGTTATTTTGGAAAACAACAAAAGCGCCTAGATTGCAAGAGAAAAAAGATTGCAAGACAAAAGCGCATTGCAAGAGAACTCGCTGAACGGCTCAGTACTCTAAGGGGTGAATGTTTCCGTTTATATAGATATCTGATAGATCTCAACATCACATGGAATTCTCTATAAAGATCTCCCTATCTCAGCGTCTAAAAGAAATAAGGTCACAATTGTTGCATTTTCCGCAAACCTTTTTGCTTCTAATGTCATCAAGTTTTTCATCATAATCGGAGTTTATAGATGTGGAATTAATTCAGCATCTGTTTAGTATATCCGCAAATTTCTTTTTCTTAATTTTGCACTAAGTGGAAACAATATTATTAATTCGTGACAATTTTGTATAATACCTCAAGATGTTTCAACATATTTCACATATTTTGCTATTTTTATGAAACTATCGTACCAATATTGTTGATCATTATGTATAAATAGAAGGTACTAGAATTAATCATTTTTAATAACGATTGAATACCAGTGGAAGCGCGTCTTCCTCGTGATTTGGGAGTCCCGGGTACGAGTCTCGGTCAGGGCATGGTTGTTCTTCTGCGTTCTGTCTGTGAGGTGTGAGAATGCCCCCCCCCTGTAAAAAGAGACTGTGCAAGTGAATGTGATAAGTATATCATCTTCATATGAGCTAGAAGTCAGACTTCTGCCTTCGGGTTCTCAGGGGTCCGTTGTAAAGCGGTCTCGAGGTCATCATCAATAATGATTGAATAAAGGAAAATGTATGAAAGCTTGTTATTCCAGCATTACATTCAGTTAGCAATTTAAAATTTAATTTCATAGTTTTGAAGTCATGAAATGAATAGAAATATTATTATGATCTTTAAATAACACCTTCTAGATACATTCAAAGTGAAATTTGAGTCACTGAATGATGAAAATATCGAGCTTACTTTGGGCCACAGACACATTGAAAATATATCTGGATATTATTATAATTAGTTCGGCTTCCTGCTAAGACGTCACATTCTTTTCTCTAATGTAAGATGTGCAATAAAAATCTTGCGACACAGTTGAAATGCATTAAGTGAGTATGAATTGAGTACGTTATGAAAATATATAGAATTGCAATAGACATTAACGTAGTTTAAAATTAAATATAAACTCAATAAAGTAACATAAAAATTGAGTAAACAAACAAAAAAATCACTATGCAAAAGTTTTTTTTCCGGAAATTGAAGCAATTTTTTTTCTACAGTTGAAGAACATCTTAAAAACAGCAAAAAAATAAACATGAAAAACTAAAATGAAATCTCTGATCGTAAATTTCAAGTTATCATCAGAGAACATTATTATTTTTTGTGATTATTTATCGTATTTAATCTAAGTCATTAATTCATTTACACCGATCTGAAACAATCACGAGACTCTATAGCTATCTATCCATCTACATACATAAAGGCGCGCGCGCACACACACACACACGCGCCCACGCGCAATTTTTTTTTACCTTTTTTTTTTTTTTTTTTTTTTCATTTTTCTAGCTGGAAAACAAAGTTTTGGAGCTCGACCGGTTTTGAGATGAAGTAACAGCTATGATATCATAGTTCTTCGTCAACCTTTTAAAAACATATCTAGTTTCAAAGAAGCATACGTACTAATAAAGCAATACTGGTAAAAGCAGGTAAACATATTTTTTACCCTAAATTTCGGAGACATCAAAACCTCCTAACCAAAACAACATCAAGTTCTCACATAATAATAATAATAATAATAAAAATCCTAAAGATAAGTAGTTACAAGCAATTCATTTCGTCTCAAGGAATAACTAAACATTTATCCCGTACAACGTGCTTCTGTATCTCTTAGTATGTGAACCTTTTGTCATTAGACTCGCTTTTAAAGGATATTTCTATTGAATCTGTATGTCCACTGGCACTGATTATAGGATAGACTGAATAAAAAGAGAAGAAGAGGTATTTATGTCAGTTATCTGTTTCTTTTTCCATCTTCACTTTTTTGTTCCTGTTATTAAGGTGCAATGTTATTATGAATAGAATAAAGAACACATGAAGGGAAATTTTATACTATGCGAAGGGTTTTAGCACAACTGCACTTTTCAATTCCAATTTATTTATTTTATATTTAAGGTATTAAAGAATATCTGATGTAGCCTAGAGAGTCAATATTTCTAATTAGTAATAATATGGTCCCTACTCTTTATCATCAACTTAAAGCATTCGTTCTGTTAGACATAACGACACAGGCACTTTCTTTATTATAGTGGAAGTTATTACTTTTGTAATTCTTTGACACGTTTTTACTTACATATCAATTTTTTTACTAATAACATTTTTTATTGTCTCATATTATATATAAAATTCTTTTTATTCACCTTCCTATGAAAATTCGAAAACTATGTTTAGATCAAAATTAATTCTGATGTTGAAGTGTAAGGTTCAAACTAAATCAGTGCCACTTAGGATCCTCTACAACGTTGTTCATTGTCCTGATCCCATTATGAAAAATAATTTAATTTTCAATCGTATTTGAAGAAAGAATTTAGCTGCGCCCCCATTCTTTTTTCTTTTCGAATCTGAAACCGTTAGAAAAGTTCGAAAATCAATGTCTTCAAACATGTATTTACTGCTACATAAATCAAACAAAATATAAGATAAAGCACATTAATATTACTCTTTTAATGGCAGTAAGTAAAGAACACAATCTCATTTCTGTGTTTGAAGTGAAAAAGGCAGCTGAACAGTCGCCAATTGCTTACAAAGCCGGAATGGAAATATTGATAAGCTCATAAAAAAACTCCCATTTCTGTTAAGTGTGAGACATGCTACAAAATTCTTTATTGGAATTTACTGCAATAAAATAAGAAATCTCTGTTGACTTGTGCAACGGTTAAAATTTATGAAACAAATTTGTGACAAAGAGTATT
>JAOUZG010026507.1:1781689-1803068 GCA_026289955.1 Argiope argentata | reverse complement strand
GCAGTTCACACACACACACACACACACACACACACACACACACACACACACACACACACACACACACACACACACACACACACACACACACACACACACACACACACACACACACACACACTATCGTTACAAAGCGTGAATGTATAAATACAGTAACTTAAACAATTAATATTGTAATTGTAAAATGTATTTAATTTTTTTTCACATTTTATTTAAATTTTAAAACAATACTGCTCATTGTTTTCGTTACATAATACTCGTGCATTTTTTTAGTCCGATATAATAATAAAAAGATAAGATAAACAAAATAAAACTAATAACATTAAAAAGCTTATTTTTTAAAATTAAAACTGTGTAAAATGTCATTTGTGCAATAACATTTTCCAGATTTATTATGGAAAGAGGTAAAAAAATTATAAATTTTTTAAAAACTAAAAATTCAATTAAAAGTTTAAAAAAAGTTTCTTAGCAAATATCTATTTTTAAGAAGTAATTATGTCCCAAATTTAGAAGTTCTAAGCTTAACAGTCTGTATTTGGTTTTAAACACTTCTTTTTTCAGCATGCATGTGTGCATCACGGATGGCTCAATTTACAGCTTATTTACCAGATTATAAATATTATCACGTTAAATTTATCATAGCAAAGACTATACATTTGCACTTTATCGATAAATATCAGTGTTGCAAACTTATATTACTTTCCGCTTTGTATATATGAAAATTCTGCTGAACACCAACTAGCTCGCTTGGATTAATTATCTTCAAAATAATTTGGTTCCAACAAGACCTTGTCAGAAAACCTTCCATCTATAAATTTAATTTATAAATTTAATCTAATAAAATCTCAGTAATATTAATATTTTTTCAAAAAGTTAAATAATTAAAAAGTTCGTAATATATTGTCATCTTTCACATTTTCATTTTCAGATACTGATTTCATTTGTGCCAGTTGCTACTTTACAGATAACAAAATTCAGGAATTTGCTAGAAATCCAACGCTTATGCGTTACAATATCTATTAGTGTTATTACAGCATAGATCACAATTTCGTACAGATTTTGTATTATATTTTAAAACCGAATTATGTTCAAACGTACGTAATTCTATTCAAGAAGCCAACGTACTCTAAACTAATTTTTCCGAGTTCGTGTTGCCACAGGTCATTACCTAAAAAACTCTGAGGATGAAAAAAGCATAGAAGAGGCTGAGGCTAACTCCTGCAGAAAATCAAATGATAATAGGAATCCACATTCTGAGTTGGCGAATAGTGTCCAATTATAGTGAAAAATAGGAAATGCTCTACAGGTGGCTAAATAGAGGTTCGGCAACCCTGGAGCCTGAATAAATAGAAAAACCGTTACTGTTATGGGTATTCTAGTTGAAGCAGCACACCTGTAAGTTTTATAGAGAGATGCAACATGCTTGTGTGGAACTCTGAGTCATATTTTTGCCCCGTTTGGCCACGTTGCAGCAAATCGTGTTAGTTATATATTTTTTCTGAACCTAAGAAGTGGCGCAAGATTATCGTCTGCCATTCTTTCTGTTCGCAGAAGCGTGTGACGGTAGCCATGAAGGTAAGTGATTTTTTCTTCAAGAAACTACATGATTTTTCGCATCGAAATCTTCCTTTATCTGTAGTTTATTTAAATTTAAATTTTAAGCGAAGTATTATTCGAACAAAATTCATCGATTACTTTTAGATATAAACATCTCTGCTTGAGCTGTATTTAGGAACAAAAAGAAACAGATTTTAAAATGATGGTAAGAAATTTTATTTATTTTAAAGGGATAAAAAAATTAATAATAGTTAGTTTTAATTCTTAAATTGTTGGCATATGCATGAAAATTCAATTACAAATTGAAAATATTAAATTGAAAGAAGTAACAAGTAAAGTTATATATTGTTGCAGAAGAAGGAAATCTTCAAATTTTTATTGGAAGATTCTAAATTCTGTTCGTTCTAGCGTTTGCTTTATTGTACAATCTTTTACCCCTAATTATTTCTTCAAGGAATTAATCAGTTCTTTGCATCACATTTTCTTCATCTGCTATTTATTTAAATTTAAATTTTAAGCAAAACATTATTACAACAAAATTTACAGATTATCTTTAAAGTTAAATAGTTTTACCAGAGCTCTTTTCAAAAACAAAAAGATAGATTTTAAAATAATGGAATAAAAATTTGTTTTTTAAAGAAATGAAATTAATTATAGTTAATTTTAACCTTTAATTTGTTGGCAAATGCATAACTCTTCAACTGCAAATTGTAAATATCCAAATGAAAAAAGGAATAACTAAGCTCAACATTGTTTCAACAAATTTCGTAAGAGAATTTAAAATTCTATTCATTCTTACGCTTGTTTTATTATCCTATCTTATATCCGTGCTTATTTCTCTTATCATTTATTAACATCTTCGATGTTTTATGCTCCAAGGATTCTTAAGAATAAAAACCGCCATTTTACATTCATTATTTCCATAAGTGCAAAATCCACGATTTAAAATTATTGATGGTATGCAATAAGATTTTGAAAAAGTGCTAAGTAATTGCATTATTATTTGTGCTGACGTCTTTATATATATTTTTTCTTCTGAGATCATTTAAATATCTAAATTATCATCATAGAATTTTACAATATTAGAATCTTAACGAATTTTATGATTTTCGGCTTTCTTCAATTTGAGGATGAGCCTAATTGAAATTATTTCCAAAAATGGATTAAGTTCAAATTTAGAATATATAAATTTCATTCTAAGATTATTGATTCAAATCAATATAGAAAGCTTTATTGCTCAAGAAATTTTTTAAATTAAAATAAAAGCAAGATATTTCTTTTAAAAAAATCCAGCCTGAAATAAATTGCAATGAAATTTTTTTAATACAAGATTATAATTTAGAATTAATAAAAACGTTTCTATTGTTGATAAGTTACCCTTATTGATATAAATTCAATGTGATAATACGAATTTAATGGATTTATTAAAATTTAAATGCTTTTACAAAAGTAATAAAAGCAATTGTAATTTCATATTTATAGAAATATTGTCATTTGTTACAATTATATTTTACTAATTTGTTTATGGTATTTATTCTTCAAATTTTACTGAAGATAACACTGAAAAACTTTATAGTGAAAGTTAATAATTCAAACTTATGCTATATCATATTTCTAAAATTAAGAATTAATAATGGTAAAAATACAAGAGGTGTCAAAAAGTTTATGTTATTATTTAAATTTAATTATTAGTTTCATTTGAATTTAAAAGACGGTGTAAAAAATTTCATTTCAAGGTAAAAAATATGTTCATGAAATAACCTTCGTATTTATTTCCTTCTTTTTAATACAATTGTTTCGCGTCGAAGTATGACAAAAAAAAGTTAAAAATTAATTTATAAAATTCAATTCTTATTTTCGAATTTTTCACAATTCACTGTAATTTCTGGATTTCTAAAATACAGATAATATAAGTAGTACTAAGTATTAATCAAAAAATAAATTTAAAAATCATGGAAATTTTAATTCTTCAACTGCGTACCCCGCGATTTCCGTGGGTTGGCAGTTAGTTCATTTTCTGTAGCATCCCGCGTTTTTCTCAGTTTAGAGTGTTTATTTTTACGATTACAGATTTTTATTATATTATATTACGATCATGTAGCATATAGTATCAGTTCACTTTTATTTGAGCTTATTTGCAACATTAAAATTAAAATAGTGATTTTAAAGGATTACACAACCAGGGGGTAAATAGTAAAATTTTTCACACGTAAAAATATTTAATAAACAAAAATTTAAAGGCATAGGAACAATAATGAAAATATTTTTAATCAATTTTTCAAGCATTGATTTTCTTTTTCATTCTTAATCCGTGATATATTTTTTATTATTGAATGAACAATGGCATTAAATTTTTTCAGATTTAGCTTAATTTTTTAAATTCATTAGAGTTTATTTCTTCAGTAGATTCTCGTTCAAACCGCCAATTGATTATTCCTTCGACAATAAATTCAGTTTAATTTCAAAATTTTAAAATAGTAGTTTCCAGTTAATTTTTTTTCAACAAAATTTCATCATCTTCATCAGAAAATCTTTCCAATACAGTAAAATTCAAATAAATAAATTAAATTAATCACATTACTATACAAAATTAACGTATTACTAAAATATAAAAAAACATTTGCCGTCTTATTCCAAATTTTTAGTACTAATTACTCCAAAATTTTATTTTAAATTACCATGTAATTGAAAAATTATAAAAAATAATTTTTGTTCTTTATTTTTACCGATTTTCCCATTTTTTATTTAAATATTCTCCTAGATTATTCCTATGTTTTTGGCAACACAGAAATTTACAACAAAACTCTAAGTTAATTTCTAAATGTATAAAAATTAAAACTTAATTAATATATTTTACATTATTTGCAATTCATATTGACAATATGTATTATTTTTCATTACATTTAAAAAACACTGCAGATTTTTTTTCTTAAAAATTCAATGTTTTTTTTCACAAGTAAACTGAATGTATATGCATGCTAAAAAATAAATTAATCTTTTACAATCTGTGGTTTTTGCACTTACTTCCTAGAAATTTAATTTTTGAGCACAAAGGACTTACTTCTCTTGCATCATTAGAAAATATTTAGTTGTGAAAACAGTCGGTTTCAAAATTAAAGAGCAAACAGGAAATGAATTTATACACGAATAGCAAATTTTTATGCAATCTACAGCACCTTAGTAGCAAAACTATTTCAGAGTCTTAAATAAATACAATGAAAAGATTCTTTTTAAAAGATTTCTTCACCTTAAAAAATTATTTCTACTTCTATTATTTACTGCCAGTTATTTACTAACACTACTACTTCTATTATTTCTAGTTCATCTTTATATATCTACAATTTCAACGAATGTATTCGTTATTGTCAAGAAAATAAACACCATTCTTTATATCACTTCTAATTAAACAATATAGCCATTTAAAATTTCAAACAATATTTCCAAAATTATTTCCTTTGCGATGGCAATGCGCATAGTACCAGTTGGTAAATTATAAAATGTATTTAAATTAATTTCGATTTTTTTAAGTAAAAGAAATCATGTTTAAATGATAGATAATCAGAATAACGATAGAAGAACGTATAAATTTTAACAACTCTTCATTTAGGGCATTGAGTTTAGACAAATTCAGAAAAATTTCTTCTTATATATCGAATCGGATTACACTTTAACACGATGAGATAAATGTAAAGATGAAATTATTTTAAATAATTGATAATTGGACTTCGTTTTCATCGTAATTAGTTTCATGTAATTAAAAAATTCAGTTTTTTGCATATTAAATTCAAATGAGAATTATATAAAAGGACGTGATAATGAGCAGAATGAACGAAAGAGAAATGTATATTTACGGCGACAAATCAAACCCACAAACTATAAAATCTTTTTTAAATTAATGAATTTTAAAAATATCTATGTTAGCTAAAAAAATATTGTTTCTGAAGATTGTATTGATAATTTGTATTTAGAAATAAATATGGATTCGAATAGTCTGATTTCAATTTACACATTTTTGAAGTATAGGTATACTGTATATACTGTCGAGGATTAAGTGACTAAGAATGATGATTTTTTCAATTCAAGGCTTTTCTAATAATACTCAATTATTAAATATACGATTCGTTCAATGATAGCAGAGCTTAAAAATAGCCCAAGAACTTATTAAATCTTTTTTTCTTTAAAAATCCCGTTCCATCTGAAAAGTAATCGTCATAGTACTTTCAACAAATGTGTCACAATTATTATTTCGTTACTTTTTTTGTTCTTAGGAAAACTTATTTTTAACAGCATTTTATGCAGTTTATAAATTTTCATTTCTGTAAAGCCGTATGTTTTGAGCAACATTGATTGATTTTGATTTGTGCGAAAATTTGTAGATAACCGTAAATTCAATTTTGAGAATAAAACAGTGAATCTACATTGAAAGAAAAATAATGAAATATTGAGATTTTTTTTCATATCGCGAGATTATTTTATTAGGTTTGAGTTCTTAATTGTTATTATAAGAAGTGTATCGATATTTAATTTTAATTTGAGTAATATGGCATTACCTATACTTGACTAACAAAAAATATATGCACACATATTTTGATTCGTAATATAAATATCTTATTCTCAATTTTTGAAAAAAAAATATTATTACTTTCTTTATTAATCTAACCAGTTTCTGAAAAATTAAAATTATTTATATGTAAAATAAGTTGCTAACTAGTTAATTCTATGTGTTCGTATCTGATTAATAATAGATAAGATAATGAAAAATTAATTAAATAATTGCCAAATTCGTTTTTACATATTGGATGCATTAGATGATTTGCAACGCGACAGAAGCTTATTCCGATATGAAAATATGCAAAGTTATTAATTTAGGGTTCTCTTTTTATTCGTGCCAAATACGCCAAGTTCAAGAAAACTATTCTAAGAAATTTTCTTTCATATATTTTCCTGTCCTATGATATCACTGCACATTTTAATTCAATTAATTGCTGTTAATTCAATATTAAAATTAGTTTCATATATTATTATTTATAAAAACTCAAATAAGAAATTCTTTGACGTTCATTGATATATAATGAAAGCTAATCAATTTACCAAGGAACAAGTTAAAAAATGCAATTATAGCTGTTTTATGTTATTTTAGATGTTATTAATAATTAATTGAATTTTATCATAAAATAGTTTTAAATGCGTATTTTTTAATCTTTACAACAATGGGTACTTTTCCGTTAGCCCGGTACCAGCGAAAAATCGCCAAATAATGTAGAATTCTGCCAAATTTCTTTGGCGATTTTTCGTTGGTGGTCAGCTAACGGAATAATTTTATACTCTGAATACCGTATACACGAGTGTATAGTTTCAGGTTAAGACTTATTTCGAAATATATTTATAATCACTGGGATATCTAATTAATCAACTTTCAATTTCTGGCAAATTTATACATTTACTATAAATTAATTCCTTTTAGTGATTTACTTCGCTGTATTTGCTGCATCATGTTGCTGCTAAAATGCCATGAACGGTCAAGTAATTAATATTCCAAATTTTTGTAAATCTAAATGTATTTCATTAAAATTGAATTTTTTCCAGAATTTCATATAGAATTAAATAAATATAAATGATCATAAGAAATATCAGAGATGATAAGAGGAAGAATTGTTACTAAAAATGAAAACGTTATAAGTTCACTTACGTAGCTGCTAGTCTGAAGAGCAGCTTCATTAGGTTCTGAAAAGCAATTCATTAATTTTCATAACATCTTCTAAATCATTCAATTTTATCTTTTAAAAAATAGTTTAATTTCGTAAAGCTTCAGTACTGGTAGAAATTTAAAAGCAACAAAAAATACAGCATTAGTTACAGTTCTCAATAATCTAAATGAAATTAAACTAACTAAAAATAGCTGATCACGATATTAATTTTGGGCAAAAATATAATTACAGGTGCTCCCAAAAATACTGATCTTATTTATTTATTTTTATTCATATGTTTCTATTTTTAAAAGAATTAATAAACAAAGATTTATTCTGTATTTCATAGGCATCTAATAGACTTTTTCCACTTTCAAAACGGCAGTTAAAAAAGATGTTATATACACTTTTCAACGATAAGATGTGAATTCACCTTTTAATATTTCAATAGTTTCATTCCTTTATTACCTCGAAATTCTAAAAAAATTTCTTTGATTAAAAATTTGAAACGCAATAAACTCTTTCCATGTTAGATTTTCAAATGAATTATTTCAGAACTTTTTAAATACATAATTAGAATATTTTAATGAAGGTTAAAAAAAAATAAAACAGCTTGCTGAATACACTATCGATAACTAGAAATCCCATTTAAATGTATATTTATTACTATAAATCAGTTTTATGTTTATTTTATACATAAAAAGAGTGAAATTAAGATGGGAAACAGTTGAATGTTTTAGATTTTTTTTTAAATTTTAGAATTAAAAGATAGATAATCGAAAAAAATACATGAACGTTTACACACGAACAATGTTAAACTTTTAATATAAAATCTTTTTCAAGGTCTAACAATTTTTTAAAATGTTGTTTGGAATTATTCTAATTCGATCAACATCTACTGCATTTCACAATAGAGTTCACTAAATAAAAATATTGTACAACCGAATAGTAGAAATTGCTTTAATTAGAATTGCTTATAAATTTTCAACGAACACATCTTCTCTGTTATTATTATTTTTATGAATAATGCTGAAATTAAAAAGGAAAGACCGAACTAAAAATTGCCAAACAATTTATTATCAGAATTAAAATCTCGATTACAAGGAAAAATACTGCATATTTAAAACCTAGCTACGTAACATACTAAAAAAAATAAAAGAAAATAAACGAAAAGAATATTCATGAAATTCTAATTCTAATGAAGAAAAAAAAAACACCCACAAAATTAAGTTCATAATAAAAATCTTTTTTTTTCGTCTGAAAAATCAAGCCGCTGAACATTGCCCGTTAAAATTGTTAGATGTGAATGTGGGATTATCGTCTGAGTTTTTGTTTCAGAGGCATCGAAACGAGACACTCGATGAATTCCTAGTATTGCTTGATGATATACGATAAATATTTTCCCTTTCCCTCTTCTGCACTAGTTGCAGATGCTGTGCGAGTTCGAAACGTTGTCGAACACCTGTTGAATTCACATTAAAAGACAGTTACGCCTGATATGCATCTGTTGGAGAATGAAGGCGGCAAAATGTATTACTTGTGTTGTGAACTTAACGGTAAGTTATTTAATAATTTGATTGTTTCGAATCTTTAGCGAATCAGGAATTATTTCCTGGTATTTCACAATGCGAAATCTAAATGGTGCACTTTTTACTTACGATAATTTAATTTTTAGAAATTTGTTAGTGTGATTTCTCAAAAGTGCAAAAATGTTTTTGATACTTTTCTGTTTTTAATTTTAACACTTAATTTTTTAAATAGAAATTCATATTAGATAAAATTAGCTGCTTTTGAACTTTTCATGTTGTTATTAAAATAGGATCGGGGTAAAAAATTAAATGGCTGAATTTCATCAAACACAAATATTTATATATATTTTAAAACTATGTGAAAGTTTAAGAACATTATTTCAAATAGTTATCGTTATAAATCTATCAATTTTTAAATACTGGAAACCAAAAATTTGTATTTTAAATCCATCAGTAGGTTTTTAAAAAGTATTTCTCCTTACCATTATTAAATATTACGATATATATGTGATAAAATAGCTTACGGTGAACAAGCATTTTTGTTTACAAGTTTTAATTCATTAAACTAGTCATTATTCTTTACGAACGACTGTTAATCCAAAATATTGAGATATAAAAAAATAATGGTGTCTTCAGTGCATTTTTTTTATCTTATGATTTAAAAATAAAATAAAAATATGAGCTTCCAACAGTATTGTATTGAGTAACAGTATTGTATCCTTTTAAAATTTAAAATATTTTTTCAATGATGAGTTATATTATCAAAATAATTTTCCATTATATTTTTTCAATTCATTTTGATATGATCATGTTCTTCTGCCTAGAAGCTTTCTGTAAATTCAAATAAGTGAGAAATTGGCGTATTTCAATTATGATGTATAATCTTTATAAAGTGCACAGCGGAATTGGCCGTAGTATCTAGAACTATCAAATATTGCACATACTTGATGTTCATTAAGAAAGTTTTTCTTTCAAAATTTTAACTAGCTTTTTAATGAAAAATTAATCAATAATTTTCCCATAGTAATTTTGGATTATATTATTTCATATAATCTATTTTTACTACACTTTAAAATTTAAAAAAGTTTTTTTTTTCATACCAGTATTGAACATATATACTCTCTTTTATAAATTTTTAAAAATATTTCAAAGTACATTACACAACAATATTTTTCATTTTTTCAGTTATTACGTTTAAATCCATGACCGTTGCAAAAAAATTTGAATAACACCAAGCTTCAATATTTTGGATTAAATATTCAAAAAAAAATTTTTCATGTACGTTCTGCAAAATATAAATGGATTCCATCACATCTTATGTAATACTTTGATTGCTTAAGTTAATTTAACCCCTTAACCGGTTTGCTCGTACACCGTAAGTGCGTCAATTTATCGAATTTTGATAGCTGTAAACAAAAAATAAATCATTCATAACAATTATAATTCAATAGTAAAATACTTCGAATACGTAGATAAGCCAAATATTTCATGGATTTCCATTTGAATCAAAATAAGAAAATATTCCCAAAATAGAAGGTGCCATCTTATTAGATTGTAAGGAAAATAAACTGGTTAAGGGGTTAATTTACGAAATTTCATTAAAAAAACTTTATTGTTGAGATAATTTTTTTAAAAAAAATATCTTATTCAGAAAATTGTTATTATTATCATTGTTTTTGGTTACCACATTAAATATGATTTGAATTTAAAAGCCGATCGAAACATTTTTTGTAAAAAAAATCAAGCACCTTTTCAATTATTAAATTTTTTCTTAGTTAAATTTTTATTTTCAATTTAATTATTATCTGAAATCTCCTTTATCCGAATTTAATTTTGAAATGGTAATCAAGACAAAAATGTAAGTTTCTTTAAAAATTTATAAGATTTCCACCATACAAAAGAAAAATATTAACATAAGCAATATAACAAATATCTTGGTAAGCCACACTGTATACTAAAAGAACCCTCCCTACCCCCAAAATTTTATTTTCACCAACTTGATTTATTTCATTTAATTTTGAAGACTTTCCATAGTTTTCTCTTTATACAACTGTGCATCCTCTTAATGAAGAATTTTATTACTCACTGTCTTAATCTCTTAATATGATTTTTTAAACCTAATCAAATCAAAATTGGAAAGATTTACAATATAAAGTTTTAAGCGACAAATAAAAATAAATAAATTAGTTTTTCTATTATAAAGAGAGAACAAATAACTCATTTTTATTTCCTGATTAAAATTTATTAAACTATTAAATATTAAATCTTTCATAGACAGTGTTAGGCTGTTTGACGTTTAATTATATTAATAAGTGTTCTGAAAATGAATTATAATATTATTTTAAGACGAATCGCCTTCAAACAGAAACATTACATAAAAACAATATACATTATATATGTCACTGTAAAAGTAACAAACTGGTGATTATATATAATAACCAGAAATTATGCATAACCACCACTTGTAATTATGGATAATCTTCACCAAATTTAGTGGAGATAATGTATTAATTATTATATATAATCACTGTATTGATCACATTTACCATAACATATATACAACATATATTCTTAAACAAATACAATGAATTCGCTGAATAAGAGAAAGAAAAGAATTCACTATTACTACGTATTATTATTACTGATGCAAAAATCTACATCTTTATAATCATATGAGAGTAAGGTAATAAAATAACAATACATTCGACGAGGTTATTATAAAATTTTTCGGTTTAAAATCTATCTCATATTTAATATATCTATAATTAGAATGCTACCATTGTTAAAAATTTATCTCACACATTCAATTAATTGAGAGCAATTTATCGTACAAAAGAATGATGAAAATTACTTATTAATCTAATGTCAAACAAAATATAACTATAAAAAAACTATATAAGGAATTTAAAAAATATAATTAATATAAAAAATAAAGTATACTGTATATTGCAATTTTTTTAAAAAAAAATGTTAAATCCTGACATTACTTTTCTAAAATTAATGCTTATAAAATTATCCTTTGTATGAAATTCGTGAACTTCAGATTGTATATATAACCCAGTTTCTTAATCTGAGTAATAGTTAATAACCACGATATGCTACAATTACACATCAACCCTTCCACATCGCACGAAATGTTCATTAACTAATCTGTGAAGAACCCAAGCTGGACCTGTAAGCGAAACCACAGAGGTGAAAGAGATCAAGCGCAAAAAGCCTCAAAATTCATACACGGCCGAACGACGCTGAAAAAAAAGGGACATTTCTAGCCCCGGAAGTGAAAAGTCGGTCTTTTATCGACAACCACGCACTGCAGACAAATTTCCGGACTTCTATGTACTTCCATTCATCTAAACAAATTTCATCAACGTAGCCATAACTTCGAATGGCAGAATCGTCCTCTCGTCGAAGAAAGAAGACTCAAGCAATGATCAGTGCTACTGATCGTTTCTGTTATCAATGTTGCGTAAACATCGTTCTGAATGAATGAAGAATCTAATCAGGTAAGGGCTATCTTTCGTTTGTTCTTTTAGAATTCGTTCGTAGTTTGAAAGAAGGAGGCGGATTCGTGAACGCCTAACCCTCGATTTACTCAGCTGACTGGCTCTCTTATAGAGACAAATATATTAAAAGAGTGCAATTCGAATTTATCACAGAGTTTGAAAGCATATATTTATAAATTTTAACGAACATGTATGAAATAATATTATTGCCTTTAAATAAATATTCAATTATTCGATCAAAAATAAAGTACAATGTTTGTTAGTATTTAAGAATATTTAACTGAAATTCAAACATGGTCGGAATGAGATTTCATGTTAGTTTATTTAAGCAGTTTAAATTGATAGCTATTTTTTTTTCTGGAATGAAACTAACCTAAACCAAATAAATGATATTCTAAGAATTTTATTGTTATTTATTTGATTTTATTTTGAAAATATCGCATATCTAAAATATTTTTTAAAGGCAAGTTATAATAAATCTTAAATTAGTAAATATATAGCTTTTTATTTTACAGGCAGATTAAAACATAACATTATTTAATTACAAATCAAGCAGTGGAAATTCAGCTCATAAATAATGTCATATTGGATAATTTAATGAATAACGAATGATTTATATTCAGATAATTTATTAATTCACCACGAAAAGAAATTTTCAATAAAACAAAACCGAATTCTCCAAACGATTAAAAATCTTCAGTATTGTAATTTATCATTCATAATGGATTAAATATACTTAAATAATATATTTAAAAGGGCCGAATTATTCATCGGACAAAATTGTAATAAAATTTTCAGAAAAATATATCCTTTTGCTTTAAAAGATTTATTGCACTAGGATTTTTTTTGCTTTGTTTCATTTTACTTCAGTGCAGT
The DNA here is from genome assembly GCA_026289955.1 of Argiope argentata. Lineage (NCBI taxonomy): Eukaryota > Metazoa > Arthropoda > Arachnida > Araneae > Araneidae > Argiope > Argiope argentata. The sequence goes on along the minus strand of JAOUZG010026507.1, from coordinate 1,789,916 downwards.
AAAAATTATTGATTACGTTAATATTTTCCTTAAATAATGCATACATAATTTTTATTTCAGTTTAATACAAGATTAAAATTATTTATGCAATGAAAAATTTATTTACTTTTGTTTACAAAATGTCATAAAAATACTAATATTAGAATTTCCTAAAATTAATTATTATTCCATTCGAAACAATCTGTTATATAACAAAGCAGAGCTGATTCTAATTTTTACAACAAAAACTAAATATGTAGATACAATTAATAATATAATTTCTCAATTGCAATTTTCACAATTGCTTTCGAATTGAGAAATCTTATTTGTCAGAAAAAGCGATGTTCAGAAACCAATTATTTGTTATGGATTTAAATTTAATATTGTGAGAAATAATATTTATTCTGATGTTAACTATTTGCAGAATAATTTTAAACACTAAAATGGTACTGCAAATATATCAATAATAATTTATTCAAAATATTTCAAATTAATAAAATATTTTTAGTTTAAGTTAGCTTTATTTCTAAGTTCGATTAATATAGTGAAGATTTAAGATAATTAAGTCTTTAGTTAAATAAAAAAAGTGTTCCCTTGAATTATTTAAATTAAAAGTATCATAACACAATATTTACACAAAATATATTATGTTAAATTGTAAATTAAGGTTTTAGGTAAAAATAAAAGGTCAATAATTCCAGGATCTCTGGAAATATAAATGTTTAATAAATGTTGTAACTTGACGGCATGGAGAAAAGATTATTCCAAGATATCAAAACGTATGTGTATGTTGACACATATTCAAGTCACAGTGACGTATGGATATCTACGCATATCCGAAAGAGCTCCTTTTATTTGAGTTTACAAATTTCATCATAATGAGTATTACTTTCTGGATTGTAAGGTCAGTATGGATATAATTCTTGTATATGTAACTTAAGATAAAAAGTTAACTTTTTGAAGTGTTATTAATTTTCACTGGGAACTATTCAGGTAAAAAATTTAATTTTCTTAGTTTTAAGAAGTGGGATTGTTACAGAAACTTACGACTTTTTCATTAAAAATTGAATGAACGAGTGAAACTTGCCACTGCCAGTTTACTCAAAAAACTTCATGACGATCTGGACTCGTTATTTCAGTTCAAGAGGCTAATAATAAAATTTTCTCAATGTATTACGTAAAATTACATCATTTAAAAAAATTCGTTGAATTAAACGTTTTATTGTATATTCCTTGCACATTTATGAGTTATATTTATAATTATAGAAATCAACACACTTAAGATAAAATTAAATTTTTGTGGAGTCCATACAGAGATTTGTGGTCAAGCACAGTTTCAATGGCTATAAAGAATTGTACACTCTCCTTAAATGTCTTCTTGGAAAGAAAAAAAATAATATTTTGGAAGTATTGTTTTAAATAAAATTTGGAAAAAAGGTCAAAACGCTACGGATAATAATTATTTAAAAATTGTTTAAAGTAATCGTAAATTATTGTACTTTGTATATTATTAAAAATAATAAAAACAGATTTTTTTATTATTTTGAGCAAATTATCTATTATTTACTTCATCAAAATCCGATTATACCATAAATTAGTGAAATCTTTTATTTTCAGCTTGACTTTTTTTTCTCTTTATTAAGCAAATCTAAATGTTTTTTATTTACAGAAAGCTCAGAGCTGGAAATTTGTTTTTTTCAAACAAATTAATGTAAAAAAATATTTACCCTAGTAATCATGATTTAACAGTGGATTTTTTGCATGTTTTTCTTTAATTTAAGAGTTCTTAATGTAGATAATTTGAATACTCGATTATTTTTCTTTTAAGTCAACTTATTATTTTAGAGACTTCTAAACATTTTCATGTATTTTGCTTATTAGCATAATGCTTGGAGGTTCAGTTCGTTTATTGATCTGAATTATATAAATATGTATATAATTTTCATTACACATTTGCTGTTTCTATGTCTTATGTTTCATTTCATTTCATTAAAGTTGTAATTTTTAAGTTTCAGGCAAAACATAATAAAAAAATCATTATCGCATTTGAAAAATTCATTTCAACTACGCTCTATAAATTTGAATCTCAATTTTATTATTTATTATACTATATCGATAAAAAAAGAAACTATCATGAATAACCTTAAAATAAAGTGCTCATTCAAAAAAAATAAGATTAATTTATGGAACCAAATACATTTATTAAAGATTCATTTAATTTTTTTTGCCCTTGCTAATAATTATTGCTTCAAAAATATTTTTATTAATTTTATGAAATAACAATTTAACAAATAGTTTTACTTCATCTAGTTTTATCTATTATTCATGATAATTTCGTCATAATACTTTTTTAACCATTCTTATAATAGTAATTATATGTAACAAAATCGGTATAATTTACTTTTAAAATAATTACTTGTATCTTTCGAAGAAATTGAATGAAATTATCTATTTTTATCGAAATATTATTTTTAAAAATAGGTGCACTTCTAGTAAAGCTAACATATTGAAAGGATGTTTAAAATAAACTGATGCCGAAAATACAAATTGCTTTCTTTTTTTTATTTGTGATGAAATTATTTTACTATGAGCAAAAACAATTCTGTTTTCCCCCATTGATTTCATTTTGAAGTAGATATTAAGTAAACTAAGCATTTTTATTAAAACAAGAATTCTTTTATTAAATCATTAAAAATTCTTCATTTGTTTAAATATTTCACATTATTTAAATGAAATACTTTATCTGAATGGAATAAAACAAAGACAAAGGAATTTATTTAAGAATAGACAAAGAATTGATTTATATTTAACATATTTTTTAAAAGAATAGATAAAGAATTGATTTAGATTTAACATATTTTTTAAAAGAATAGACAATTTAACATATTTTTTAACTTCCTTACTTTAAGATTTTCACACTGGAGATGAGGATATGTCAAGCCTTCATATTTAAAAATTGTTTATTTACTTTTCTCGAGATATGTTCATAAACTTTAATATTTTTAATATTTGCCGAGTCAAGAAATATGGAGAAAATTATAATCCAATTTCTTACAAATTAGAATTATTTGTCATTTATTAAGAAACTTTCATAAGTAAACTTTTATTTTGTATTTTTTACAGCGCGATTAAAGCACATTTCACTATTTTCATAATAAATGTTACATTGTTTTATTACTTAAATTTAAACAGTCTTTTCATTGTTTTGTTTATTTAAATCTAAATAAATGCAGCATGCGGAAAATAAATTTCACCTCTTTATGTAACTTCTCAAGACGTTTCCTAAACTACCATTTCAAGTAATGCAAAAGTTTTCTAATTTATTTACATATTTTTGTAGTTGTAATGAAATTCTTTAAAAATATGAAGTTACATAATTGTATAGCTTCTCATTCATTCAAATAATATAACATTGATTGAATTAAAATGAAATACCGTTTTGCTGAACTGAAATGCGATTTTTAAACAATTCTGAAGTTACAATTTTTTTTAAATATTAGTTACATTTTATTAAATTATTGTCTTTGCAATAAAAGGCGAAAATATGCATTGAAGTTGCTGAAAATGATTCTGCTTTCGAGTTGTTGCAATGAAATCACAGTCTCTTATAAATAGAAATGACATTAAGCAAAAAATATTTGGATGAAAGTCACGAAAGTGCAGAAGAGAAGAAAACATTAAAAATATAAAACGAATGCACTGATACGTGCATTTACATTGATTGCTTTTTTTTTGTTGATTTTGGTCAGTAAAGATTATAACTTTTTATTTTTTTTAACTTTGACAAATTGGCCAATTTTCTTGTGAAGAAGAAATTTTTTTAAAAAAAATATATTACATTAATCGATAATAAATGAAAAGAAAACTCAAATTTTAATAAAATATATTGAATAAAAATGAATTAATAACTTCCTTGAGACTGTATAAAAAAGAAATGACCGAAGACAAAAATGTGAGGGTTTTTGAAATCCCAGTATTGACCTATACGTCCCAAAATGAGATAACGGACCACAGGTTAAGAAGTTCGTGATGTAAAGTAAATGAATGTTAAAATTTACATTTAAAAAATTATATTAGTTGACTGGATATTTCCTAATTCTACCTAGGCATTAAATTAAAATCAATATAAAATTTCAAAAATTTAATAAATTTAATCCCATTATATTGATAACTTTCTTTGTAAACGATTAATATTATACCGAACTTTGTAGCTTTATTCATAAAACTAAACTTAAAATCCAAATATACATAAGACCACCCCTCCTTACTATTAAATCGACCATAGTTTCTGACTACCCCCCCCCCCCGATGTGAAAAATAACACAGGTACTAAGTTACAAAATAGCTAACATTTGCCTATAGCACCAGATGCTCACCTAAAAGGCATGACTCACCATCGGCAACGAATTCAATACCATTCCCCTATCCTTCAGGAAAATGAAAATCAACTAACTTATCCTATTATTTCTCAAAGATAAATTTCAAAGGTAAGAGTAATTTGAGCTATCCTGGCCTACGCAAAGATATACGATTAGAATGAATAAACAAGGCCCCTCGATAGCAATAGTTGAGAAATGTGGTTGAGTTTTAATGAACATCACCGGCCACGGTATACCCCCTCTCATAGGAGACACGTCTCACCATCGAAAGGAGGTGACTCTATTTCATATAATTACTGTACTTACAAGGATGATGAGAACCGATTACCATACCAGAACCTTTTAAATTCTATTTTTTAGATGTACACATTATAAGGCTAATAAAGTTTAAAAAAATTTTCTTTCTGAATTAAAACTGATAAGATAAATAATTATACGCATTTAAACTAAAATAAGGGTTTCTTGTATTTTATTTTAAAAAATTTAACCTTTAAATTCTGAATGAACAACACACGCATACACACACACACACACACTACATAGTCAGGGTTAATTTTATCTGAATTGTTTAGTATCTTCAGTTCTATTTTGATTAAATATTAAACAAGCATCTAAATTCAGCACTGAAGATATTTTCAAATAAAAACCAAACAATTGATTCACTCTTCATTCAACTGATATTTCTTTAAATATTCACCTTTTTATTATCTTATCTCACTTTTTATTATCTCCTCTGCAGGTAAAGTGAAGATTATTATAAATCTGTTAATCATAAAATAAGAAAGGGAAATAAGATATAAGAATGAACGGTTTTTACTATTTCATAAATGTCGGAGATTACAATATTCCAAGTCATTTCACTGAATCTATTTGGAAATCCGAACATTAATTTAAAAATGCCGACAATAAGAAAGCGATAAATCACGAATAGTTTTTGCATATAAAGAATTTTTTTTCACTGAAACTTTTAAATTAAGAAAATTGCATTTCTTTATACTATTTCTAGAAGAAACATTAATTTTCTAATAACTTTGTGTGCAATACCTATATTAGGCATTAAAAACCTGAGAATATTAGCTTTATTTGAGTGAAATCTGCTTTCCCATGACTGTAATTCTTAAAAAATGTTTATAAATTCTAACGTTTAGAATTTAATTGAAATTAGAACTTTTTAAAAACGCAATTAAAAGTATTTTATTTTCAATACGTAGAAAAGTATTCAAAAGAACAAAAATTTTTAAACAATTTCATTTTTGTGATATACAATAAAGATTTGCTAGTTCGATTATTGTAATTATGTATTTAACTTTAGTATATAATGCAGTTATTTTTTATTTATATTATTATATGTTTAGATTGAAGAATTATAATTACTTATTTTTTTCAGTAATGTATATGTTTAGATAGCTGAATAAAAATTAATTATTTAACTTATTTTTTAGTAATATAGATATTTAGTAGCTGGATTAAAATTAATTTTTTACTTAATTTTTAGTAATACTTATTTATTTTTAGTAATATTATTTTTTACTTATTTTTTAGTAATATTTATTTTTAGCAATATTATTATTTATTTATTTTTTAGTAATATATATTTAGATAACAGAACAAAAATTAATTATTTTTTGTAATACTTTAATATGTATTTAGTTTCAGAATTAAAATTGTCTTAAGTATAAATTAAATCTTAAATAAAAACGTAGTAAATTTATCTACTGCATTTTCATAGAAGAAACTGATTAATCACAGTGTTAACCTGGTTCTTTTACTAGTTGTATCAAATCTTCATTTCAAATCATTTTTTATTATATAACACTATTTCTATGATAAGAAGAATATTTCTCAAAACTAACTTTATTTTATTGTTACTATTTTTTATCTTGAATTGTCTGGAAGTCTTTTTCGTTCGGAAGGTGCTCGCAAATGGTTCCTAGTGGCTAAGTAGTAGTGCCGCAGGTAGCGATTATAAAGTTTACCTGCACACGACTGCTTAACTAAGTGGGACCGCATTCTACCATTCGAAGCTACTGTGCTCCAGAACGAGGTCCAGGAAGGTTTGGCTCTTATTCTTCACCTCAAAGGTTTAGTGAATTATCAAGAAAACAGAGCCTCTTGACTGAGATTTAGGTGCGTATAATTTTTTTGTGTTTTAAAAGCTACTGTGGTCCAAGCTTTACGTTCAAAGCTACTGTGCTCCAGAACGAGGTACAGGATTGTTTTTCTCTTAATCTTTACCATTATGATTTAATCAACTAATGTGAGAAGACGGAGCTCCTTAACTGAGATTTAGGTATGTATATTGCTTTTTGTATTTTCTTTTATTTGTTTTAAAAGCTGTTAAAACAAACAAAGAACTGTTCTCCAAGCTTTAAGTTAGAAGCTACTGCTCCAGAATGAGGTCCAGGAAGGTTCGGCTTTTATTCTTCACTTCTATGATTTAAAAAATTAGCAAGAAGACAGAGTCCCTTGACCAATTTTAAGGTGTGTATATTATTTTTTGTGTGTTTTAAAACAGTTGAATGTCTCTACGAAAATTGCAGCTAGCATTTTATTGGGAAGATGTTTCACTATCTGTATACGAAAGGTTCTTAAAGTATGCATTTGTGAAACATTCCGCAGGGTGCTAGAATTAAATAGATTCTTCTGGCACAGGGGTAGCGCATCTCAACCATGATTTGGGCGTCCTGGGTTCGAGTCCCGGTTCGGTCATGGCTGTTCTTCTGTTTTATCTGTGAGATGTGTGAATACGCCCTACTGTGAAAAGAGGCTGTGCAAGCAAATGTGATGCGTGTGTTGCTAAGACATACTCTCGGCCCTAGTTGGCGCTACTTTAAAATAAGAGACGCATTCTCGGCATAAAATCGCTGACTATGAAAAGGGCAAGTGCAATTAGAATAAAAAATAACAACATTCAATGCATAATAAAAATTTTGTTCTGAAATATTGTAGTATAAACAAAATTAAATGAAGTTTTTGTGACAATTATTTGAACTCTAAGTCTTTGATTAATAAAAAACAAGAAAATTTTATTCCGCATCAATGATTAGTATTTCAGTATCAAATAAAATAAAATTAGATCAAATAGATAAAAGAAATTCAAAGGATAAATAAAAAATAATTTATTTAATTGGCATGTTTTAACATTTATAACTTTTGTGATTTCTTTTTTAAACGGATCGGTTCTTTGCTGATATCTTGTGCATGAGGAGAACTTTTTTCGAGATATTCCCAATGAATTAAATTTTAGTATATCTGCAAAATACTCTTTTAAAAAGATTCTTTACGGGTTTTTTTGACAAATATATTAACGTTTTGTACAGTTTTGCAATATACAAATCAAAAATTAATACTTGAAATATATATACAGGATGTATCAACTTTAATCGAGTTTCAATATTTATTTTCTCTGCCTTTAAGATAAGCACTTGATTCTCAGAAGGAAAAAATGTTCTATGTGACTTAAAGAATTATACTTTCTGTTGTTTAAACCAATAAATTCTCTTAAAAATTCAGGAAATTTAAATCTTAATATACTTTTGTAATAACATTAGTTGCACTTAATAAAATTTTCTTTATACAGAAACATTTTAAATTAAGATAGTTCTATTCTCCTGCATTATAACTGACCAAGATTAGAAATTACAAATATTAATATTTTAGGGGATTTTAGATCATTTGAAAGAGTTTCCTTAGAAAAATTTGATTATTAATAATGAAATTTAAAACCTGATATTCTGTTTTACTCGCAGAAAATTAGATTTATTTTGCAAATCTTAGAATCTCAAAAATATTTTACTTAATACGATTGATTGGTCTCTAAAACTCCGTACAAGATTTTATTATATATATATTTAATAATCAAATTTTTC
>JAOUZG010026507.1:1696670-1781289 GCA_026289955.1 Argiope argentata | reverse complement strand
TTAATGAAAAATGTTCCAGACACTCCAAATTAGTTCGAAAGCACTCCAATTTGCATTATTACTTCCTCTAACCCTTTTGGAACAAAAGTTGGGATTAATATTGAACTTTGAGTACGAAGTATCAAGATTAACCATTATAATAACTTAAAACTACTGATTTTTTTTTAAAAAAAAGGTTTAAGTAGTTTTGAATTATTACACAGTTAATTTTGATATTTCGTACTCAAACTTCAAGATTAATTCCAACTTTTGTTCCAAAAGGGTTAGAAGAAGTAATAATAAAAATTGGAGCGCTTTCGAAAACATTTGGAGCGCCTGGAACATTTTTCATTAACGTTATTTATCGCTAATTTATATTATATTAACTCCCCTAACTCGTAAATAAATTAATACAATGCTTTAAAATTTTGTGTGTCATCTCCTATAGTGTTACTCTTAATGCCTGCAAAATTTCAAATTGCTAAACCGAAAATTGCAAAAACTCATTTTTGAAGGCCCCTGGTCGCCTTTTATAACTCTTATTCTTCATATTTGAAATAAATCTTCTTAAAAATCGACATTTTTATTTCCTCGAATACGTAGCATAGAGAAATTCTGATCGTCAAAAAGCTCAAATTCATGACTTTGACGTCTCAAGAAGTTAAATCTACACGTTTTATATCTTCTTGAGTTCGAAAAAAGCATTTTTGCCCGCTTTCAGCTAGACGATTGAATTTCGGTATACGTTACTGCACCAAATTTGCAGATTTCTAGCAAATATTGAATAAAATCTAGTCAGAAGTTTTTTCGTTTTGTAACTAGCACAACTACAAAACGAATAGAGCTAGATAGATAAGATTTGATACACATATTTCACATCTACTGAGTAGACATTTGTCACAATATGAACCAAATTTAACAAGGGATTGATTGTTTGCCTGTCCATACTTTCAGAAACATGTAAACGCGATATTTTAAAAATCTAGTGACTTAAATATGTTGTTTCCAGAACCGAGGAATCAGCGAGTTTTTTTAAGCCGAAAGGAGCGTCTCTTGTTTTGTAGTAGGGCCAAGAGTACGACTTAGCTACTCACTCATCACAGTGGCTTGTACAGCCCTTTTTACAGGGGGCACATTCCCTCACCTTACAGATAAAGAATTGGGCCGGGATGGCCTGGTTGGTAGAGCGTTGTACTCGTACTCCTTAGGTTACGGGTTCGAAGCTCACCGGCCAAAAGATTCCCCGATTGTGTGGCGATTGGCGCTCGTTAAATCTGTTCGTGGTCGCAAAGTCCTCCATATCGAGAGTAATATCACTGGGGGTACTGGGTCAGAGGTGATCGCTCTCTGTTCCAGGTCTAAATTACTATCTGAGTTGTATGAAGGAATTTGCATGAATGTAGTCCGCCCCTTAAAAAGGGTTGAGACGTGTGGGTAGCTAAGTCGTACTCTTGGCCCTAGATGGAGCTACTTGTAAAACCAAGAGACGTATATATCCGGCTTAAAATCTGCTGATGAAACAGCGGGGCTTGTTCATGAAAAGTGCCTTAAGTAACAACAACAGATAAAACGTAGAAAAACCATACCCGAACCGGGGCTTGAACCCAGGATGCCCAGCTCTTGGAGAAGACGAGCTACGCCTTTGCTAGGACGCTGGAGACTTAAATACAATATATTTGTATGGAAATTTTTGGATATAAATGTAGTTTGATGTCAAATCGTTGTTTCAGTCGGTTGAGAAAAGCATTCCTGAAGCACAAATTCGATTTTAAAATACTATTAATGACATACTAGGAATTAATCACCGAAAGACTCGCCAAGCATGGCACAATAAAGACAGCAAAAATGCTAAAATCATCCCAAAAGCTCTTAATTAGTAACCATTCTACGCCAGTGCATTGGTAGGTTTTCTCTGGCATGAAGGGTTTATTAAAGACAATGCGAAAAAGTTTTGGGGAGGCAGTTCTCTTTGGCTTCAAACTATAGATTTACTCTTTTTATCTCGAAAATCACTATTTCAGTTACGTACGCAAATTTTGTAGCTAACATTGATAATCCAGTCATGATATTTTTGACTAATGAGCAAATGAACCGAGAAGAAGAATATAATGACTTCTGACTATATTGTTCCACACAAACGTCGGGTTATATTATTAAATAATTTTATACCACTTTAAAGTTTAACTAATAGCTTTTCAATGATATTAGTTTAATTCCTTAAAGATTTTTACTTTCTCGTATATTTAGTATCGAGAAAGTATAGAAATTGTCAAAAAAAAAAAAAATCCGAATTTGAGATTTTGACGAATTTGCACGCTTTAGAAATCCCGGAGTTCGAACAACACACATTCGGAAAATGCCCATATGTCTGTCTGTAACAAAGATAATTTCAAAAAATGCTTTGATTTGGCAAATGAAACTTGTTTTAACGATCAAAAACAAAATTTGCTGATTACTATATCATTTTGAACAAAACTTGTTATTCGAAAATAAGTAAGCAAGATAAATACAAAACGAATACAGCAGAGATAAAATTTGGTAAACATATTTAAAATCTTTAGCTCATCAAATTTTGAGATAAATCCAACAAGAGATTAACCATCTATCAGTCTATATTTTTAGAAGAATATGAAAGTGGTAACTGAAAGATGCAGGGAATTAAATGCGCCAAATTTGGCAAGCGAATTTGCGACTTTAAGTGAAATTTTTTTGTAAATTTTTTTCTTTCCAATCGATTGGGAAGAAGTCTAAATTCGATTTTAAGTATTTTCGGTTGCACTTCAGGGATTAATCGCCAAATAAGTTGCCAAATGCCACGCGATAGATTCAGTAGAAAGGCTAAATTCATGCCAAAGGTTAATATTTTGTAACTATTGTAGGCCAATGCCATTAAAAAGCTTCCTCTGGGTCAGTATCTTCATTAAAGACTATAAGAAAAAGTTTTGGTAAGGGCTCCTGCTGTTTTATTTTCTAAATTTACTAAATTCACTAAAATATTGTAAACAAATTTGATGGTAATATTTTTATTTCCTTCCGTAAGACGACGACAGAAGCATCGATGTTGCAGATTCTTCCAAGATGGAATAACTTACCTCATATTTTAAAATTCTAATGCGTTTTTATTGAAAAATCAATAAATGAAAACGCTTTTAGTTAATATCAGTAAAAAAAAAACTTGTAAATGACTGCAACACTTATTTCTTTAAATTGTAAATCTACCTCAATATTATAATGTGAGAACACGATGTTGTTTTGGTTTGAGGTTTTTGAAGCCTCAAAACGCGTAGACAAGAAATTGGCGATTTATCGTTTTTGGGACATCAATTTTTAGATTTTAGGGTTATTAGAAAAAAATTCAGAGGATCGTTCCATTTGACGATTTATTTATTTCGCCAATTAAAGTAACTAAACTTCCGAATTATTAATTAACTGAATTCTTACGAATTGTCTTGATTAATTTAAGTCATTAACCAGTTTGAAACAATCATAAAACTATCAGATTATATATATATATATATATATATATGCGTAATCTGATAGTCTTATGATTGTTTCAAACTGGTTTAAACTGGTCAATGATTTAAATTAATTAAAATAAATTATAACTTAAAAATAATGATGTTCTCACATGATAACTTGAAATTTGTGATCATAGATTTCATTTTCTTTTCTTTTTTATGTTGTAAACAAAATCTATGCTGTTTCTGTTTGCAGATATATTTTTTAATATATCTAGTTATCTAATGTTTTTTTAAAAAATTATTATTTTATTTTCATTCACGGCAATTTTTTGTTTCGATGATATAAACACTGCGTAATATGATTATAAATTAATATAAAATCAGCTGATGTAATGTATATAAAGCATTTTATAGCAAAGCAGAAGCTGGGTTTTAATGAAAAAGAAACAAAATTGCAATGGAGTGAAAATTTGGAGTGGAAGAATTAGTCTGCTGTCCATTGTGAAAATAATTATTCCAATACGCTTTTTTAATCGCGAATTATTTGGATGCCAAGTGACAATTTCTTTCTATATTTGGCATTCAATTCAGAACTTTATAAAGTTATGATTTTTCTAAAGAAATGAAAGTATATGCTATTTAGAAGTATTATACTTAGGTCTATCTATAGGAACATGAATGAAGCTATAAATTGGATGTTGCATCCGCTGTTCTTTATAGATCCCACAATTGTTTTGGGTTTTTTATATATTAGTCTGTTTTGATTGTTGTTTTTTATAAGGAATTTGTAAAAGTGTACATCTAATAAATTTTTCATTTTAATAAATAAAATTTTGATATTGTCTTTTTTTTATCGTTTACATTTTTCCTTTTCAGCCTCTTCATACAACAGCTTTTGATCTCAACATGATGGCGTAGTAAAATGACTTTAGTACATCATTCAAGAAGTCATATTCAAATTATCAAATAAAGCTATTTAAACCCTGTATTATATCCTCTATTCTACCTACCTGTATTTTTCTACCTATTTTTTTCAGAATTATTTAAATATTTCTTAAATATAGGGCTAGCAAGAAATATGTTACCCACTTCAAAAGGCTAAAATGCGTTCTATTGTTCCAGAGGAGATAAATTTTGAATAATGCTCTTTGTATTTATTAATTAAAAAATTTTAATACAAAAATTCACCATTAGATAATGCTATATTACAAATGGTATTTATTTGCGTTTATTGAAAATGCAAGACATAATTTGCGTGACAGCTCATGTTTATTACCATTTTTCCTTGGATAAAAAGAAGGCGGATTATTTAAATTTATTCTGTAATTTTCCTACTTTAAAGTTGTTCTATTAATTTTGTGATACAAATTAATTTCTAAAATCTCTTTTACTTGGGATTTTCGGGTCACGAGAGATCGATATTTTGACAAATTGTCAGACCTCCCGCAAAAAAAATCTCTGGTTTGAGTCCCTGCCTGAGGGTGACCCTTAAAAAAGTCTTCAGGCTGAATTCATTGTAATTTTTTTCCCTTGCGATTTCGAATTTTACTTAAAACTCTTTCATAATTTAGTTCTTTTCAATTGTGTTCTAGTTGTAGCTGCATTAGCGCTCTCTGAATACAATGTGTTTTTTGATATTGTGATTCAGGTGATTTGTTTAGGTCTTTTCAATTTTGTTTTTCTTTGATTTTATTGTTATGCTTAACATTAGTTTCTTCTCTGTTCGTCATGCTTAAGTAGCAAGAAAAGGCGCTACTGGTGACATTGCTTTTCCAGAACCAATAAACCTCCGTTGCAACTCTAAAGAAATTTCGTCTTACGAAGCATTTAGAAGAAGTTTGACGTCTTCAGGTGTAAGATGATGCCAAAAATTAAAAAAAAAAAAACGGGCAACTTTTCATTCTTTTAGGTTAGGAACGAAAAAATACCGTCTTCCAGTGTCGAAAATGTTGCGACAGCGCTCGATGAAACCAGTAGTCAGTCGCCGCATAATAGTGTGAGTTTGCCAGCTTTTCTCGTGTTCTGAATATGTCGATAGAAAAATCATACGACAGTTTTTGCTTTTTATTCATAAAAAATCTTCTGTTGTAGGACGGGGACTTAGAAGCCCATAAAACTTTTGCATTTCAGTTCCTTGCTAGAATGATGGCTGACACAATTTGGTCATGGAACATTCTGTGGAATGATGAGGCCCATCTTTTGCCTCGGTGGGCAAGTTAACACCCACAACTGTCGAATTTGGGCAGTGGAAAACCCTCACGTTATTCAGGAACAGCCTATATATCATGAAAAAGTTACAGTTTGGTGTGGTTTTATAGCTACCTTAATCATTGCCCCGTATTTCTTTGAAGAGATAGCTTCAAATGGAATCCAAACCTGTTCCGTCACAGGACAACGGTACTATGATATGTCGATGGATTATGTAATCTCAAGTCTTCTACAGCGTGGTCGCCTTCAAGGTATCATTTTCTTGCAAGATGATGCATTATTTCATGTTAATCGTCCTTTAAAGCGATTGCTAATACAGGGTTTTAGAGAAGCACGAGTTTTCAGCTGTCATTTCCAAATAGCATGACCACCTCGCTGGCAGGAAAATACCCCTTAAGACTTTTGGCTGTAGAGTTGTTTCAAGGACAATATCTACGATCAAAGGCGGTTATCCCTACCATATCTGAAGGACAACATTCGGTGCCTTATTCTTAATATTCCAGCAGACCCACTCCGGTCATCTATAGAAAATATGGTTCTCCGATTATAGCCGGTTCAAAATAAAGAGGGAACATTGAGCAATTTTAATTTTTTTGTTGTTGTTACTTATGACACTTGTCATGGACAAGCCCCCGCTGATACATCAGGAGATTTAAGCTGAAAGGAGCGTCTCTTGTTTTTGAAGTAGAGCCAATTAGGGCCAAGAGTACGACTTAGCCACACAATCAACACAATTGCTTGCACAGCCCCTTTTCACAGGGGGGCACAGTCACACATATCTCACAGAAGAACAACCATGCCCAAACCGGGACTCGAACCCGGAACTCCCAGAATACAAGGAAGACGCGCTACCTCTGTGCCAGAAAGCTGGCAACTTTAATTTTACTTTATTTAACAATTATAAACCTTATTAAAGGGTTTTATGTGTATTACAACGCTATCTAGGGGTGGTTTTTTGTGCTATTTTTATATAATAAATGTAATAATATACAACATACAACATAATATTGTTTTATTTAATAATAAATATCCACCTCATCTGAATTTGTAGCTCAAATTTTATCTCATTTTTTATCAGAAGAACGTATTTTAGTATCCTCTGATGTGGGTAACTCATTTCTTGCTAACCCTGTGAAGGAACTTTAAAACATTTTCAAATTTAAATATTAGAAATTTAGGTTATTTAATTATTGTTTCTTTAATTAGATGCAGAAAATTAAAGATTACTCATAATATAATCACATTAAAAGATAATTAATCGCAATAACTTCTTATGAATACAGCAACGCCTACTTCGAACCAGCGCTGTTCGATCATAGGCTGATCTCTCTGGAGGCGGCCTTTAAAACTACCAGAAGTAGTGATAATCAAAACTCTATGACTTTGCCAGTTTTCATCAAAAAGGGCAATTTTTTTTTGTTATCTCGTTAAAACGTTAGAATGTTAAAATAAATAAGATCCTATTACTTTATAAAACGGAAAATCTGTATAAAAAATTAAATTCGTAATTTTTTTCATAATATACTTTTTAAAAACCAAATAGAATTATTAACGTCAATTAAGGTATTTTTTCAAACATAAGAGTATACGCCCGTTTCAGATGAACAGGCGCATGAATGTTCTAAAAAACAACGTGCCTAAAAAACCTATTCCATTTTCATAATTCCGAATCACAAAACTCTCAACAGCAGTTCTAAAATAAATAATAATCGAGTTGGATTAAATTGAAAAAAAAAATCAGCGCTCATGGTTCTAACGATTTTGTGCAAGGTCTACAATAAAAACTTTTGGGAAAACCCTTCAAGCTCTGTAAATAATCTAAAAATTGAATTAGACATTGGTCACACTGGATATAAATTACATAAGCGCGAATTGTTGATCTATTTTACTCATGTTTTCAAAGGTACTTTTTTAGGTAGATACCTATAGGAAGACTACTTATCGCAACGGTTCTTATGACAAGATTTCGGGGGAAATTTTGGGACTGTGGTAGTATGTAAACCCCCTGCCAATTGTGTGGAAAGGTGGGTGACAGCTCAGGTGTCGTCCTCGTCATATGAGTGTGGTTCAAAATTACGAGGTCCGTCCCAAAATAGCCCTAGTGATGCTTTACAATGGAACGTTAATATAACTGAACTAAACTCGGGAAACGTCTTCAATTTTTCACCCATTCTAGGAATATATATATATATATATATATATATATAATTTTATATATATATATAAACATTATAACTAGAGTAATTTCCATTTTATTCCTACTATTAGCTCTTACTTTCCCTATATATATACACCTTGTTCAAATTTTCAATTGTTAATAAAATACTTTTTATTCATTCAATCAAGTTCAAATAAATTTTTAAAAACTTATAATGGATGACATTTGAAGCTAATGCAGTTTTTACAAATATTAATGCATTAGTTTTTTAAACTAATTAATAAAAAAATTTCGCCAAAATTCTTCATTTCCCCACTTTCAAATAAGTAACGAACTCAGTCTGTTTTTTTGCCCAACACTTATGAGATTAGGCCTAGCATGTTTTCGGCGAATTATTTTAAACGATTCTGTTTATTTTTCATAATGTTTCAAGCGTTTAAAATTAAACATTGTTAGTTAATCGACTTTTTCGATTAATTTTTAAGTACTTTCGAATTAAAATAATACAGGATAAAGAAAATTAAATATTTATAATCTGTATTGCGCTACCCCAACTAGTGTAGAAAATTCAAGCATTTTGCGTTGCCACAATTAGCTTTGAATCCATAATTGACGTTGAAAATTCCATTCTAGTATAGTTTTTTGATCGATTATTTATAGCTATTGTAATTGTTAGGCCTGGATGGCCTGTTTCGTAAAGCTTTGGATTCACGCCTCTTCGGCTGTGAGTTCGAACCTGCCAGCCGAAGATTCTCCGTGTGTGGTGGACGTTAAATCTGTTGCGGTCACAAAGTTCTCCATGTGGAGAGTAATACCACAGGGGCTACTGAGTTAGAGGTGATCGTTCTCTGCTTCAGATTTAAATTACGTTCTATGGATGAATGAAGGGAAATGAATGAATGAAGTCTGCCCCGTAATAAGGTGAGACCCATTGACGTGTGTGAGCTAGAAGTTAGAGTTCTGACCTCGGGTGCTCAGGGTCATATCCTCAGAAACTGCTGCACCCCTGCTTCCGCTGTAAAGTGGAACACGCAAATAACATCAATTTTAATTATTTAATAAAAAGTAACTGAAATTGATTTTAAAAAATGTTTTTACATTACTTGTTGGATTGAGATAGATTGTAGATTTTAACTGGCTTGAAATATGTTGTTAGGAATGTAAAAATGATTAGCTATTAGTCGAGAAATTGTACGTAATAAAACAAATAAATTGGTTTTAGAACTTCAAACGAGGTTTAGAAATCTTTTGTAAATACATTTCAAAATGGCATATCTTATTCTTTAGTGCTGTTGATAGATATGGACTGTAATGAATTGCTGGAAATTCCTGCTCATTAAGACAGATAAAATTATTAATAATTGATTTTATTTAGAAAGTACAAATTATATTATTTGAGATTTAAATCATTTACAAATAGTTACAGACTTCTTTGCAACCGAGACTGCATTTGAATGTAAACAGTATGGACTATATTATGGAAGCAAAAGTTGCTGTCCCTTGAAGGTCAAAATGTTGCAATTACAATGTTCTTGAGAGCTTGAAAAAAATGATTAGATTATTTTTGTTGGCAAAAGTTTTAGACAAAAGCAACACTAAGGAAATGTTAAATTAAACTATTTAAAACTTTATACAAAACACAACTCTAAACAAGATATGGGAAATGACGTTGACTTCATTACTATTGATGCACAAATGATGACCAAAATGATTGAATTAGTGGCGAGAAACCTCGTTTTACGAATATTTTATTGGATTGATCAGAATGGTTGAGTTAGGACAAGAAACCTCATTTTGCGAATATTTTATTAGAATGATCAGAATGGTTGAGTTACTGCAAGAAATCTCATTTTAAGGATAATTTATTAGAATGATCAGAATGGTTGAGTTACTGCCAGAAACCTCATTTTACGGATATTTTATTTGAATGATCAGAATGGTTGAGTTACTGCAAGAAACCTCATTTTGTGAATATTTTATGAGGATGATCAGAATGGTTGAATTACAGCAAGAAACATCATTTTACGAATATTTTGTTAAGATGATCAGAATGATTGAGTTAGAGCAAGAAACCTCGTTTTATTAATATTTAAACTTGATTCTTCAATAAGTTTGCTTTGCCTCTACATCGAGTTCATTTAATGATAATTATAATATAAAGGAAATTTCCAAATGAAATTTGATAATCTCTTGTATGAATTTTCTTTTTTTTTATTATTCTTTTCAAATTGGAAATATTTTCGTCTCAAGAGATCTAATATGTGAATAGCAAGGATTCTATGACAATAATTTGGACAATAAGGACTCTGTCTAGCAAAAACATATGCTTCTTTATTACAGAATATTTTCGAATGATTTCTCTAACTGAGTATAAGAAATACATGAAAAATAAAATCTCATTTTAATTGATATTTTTTATTAAGATTAATTCATTTAGAAAAACATTACTTCAATACTTCTACTCTTACTTCTCAAGCTACAAATGTAGTAAGGAAATATTATTCAAAATAACGTGTTATTCAATAGATCAAGATTTTTGTAAAAAAATGTGCAAATATTTACTGTACAGTATATCATTAAAAAATTTGATTTTTAATTATAAATGACAAAATAATTATTAAAAACTTTGCCAAATAGTAATTACTTACGAATAGTTCTCAATTCTCAAGAAAATTTTTCTCTGGGATAAAAAAATATTCTATTAAAAAAACTGGATGAAATTTAAATTATTTTTTATTACTAACAAGCATGGAAAGTACTTTTATCCACCAAACATACAACATTTAAAGTTATATAAATAGATTTAAAGTACATATTACAGTCTACAAAACGCTGACGTTGCTTGTGACCTCAATTCTTGCCATGGATTTTTTTTTCTACTTGTTTCTATTTACAGAATCGCCAGTTGCATCGTAATAGGAAATTTTTCGAAAAACAGTTTTTGCTGATTTCTGAATTACCTGGAGAGCTTTCTAAATTACCTGGTAATCATTTCTTAAAATGGAACTCGAAAGTTTATCAGACAGAATACAAATAATCTTGAATAATAATATGGGTAAATTTTAATTTTTTTGTCGAAATTACTATTAGTAAGATCAGAAAAAAAAACATCTATTCAATTCGTACTTCGACATTCTAATCCATAAAAAGATATCACTCATAATTTGTGGTCAAACCAGTGAGGGTGACCTCCTCGAAACTTTATCGCGTATTCTCGAACAAAAGTGTTAGTCCTAATTGTAGAGATCGATCAATATTATTAACCACTTGACATACGAATTTATTTAACTTTCTTATTAGATGACACATCCTGTTTTGGTAATTTATTGTTAATTTGTAAGCATTTGGGATACCAAATCGTTTCATATTGATTTTTTTCGTATTTAAATACTTAATTCTGAGGCTTAGTTGCAGACTTGAAAATAAAAATCCAGTCATTCGATGCCCGTGTCAGACACGTCATTGTATGCGAAGGGGTTAATACACTAAATGCTCAAATTTTTATTTTCAGATTTTCGTACATCAACATTTTATGATTTATAACGCAGCAAAGAAAACTAACCAAGTATTTTAAATGCTTTTTTTAACCAGCTGAAAATGAAATTCGACACATAGTTCATTTCAGTAGCGAAATAACATAAGAAATGTATGTTTTAATAATCACATTTATAGGCATGAAAAAGGACATACTACTAGAGGTCAATCCTTTGATGGATTTGATTCGAGTCTTGATCCTTATCTACATTTTAAGATACCAAATGCCGGCTTTCTGGCACAGAGGTAGTGCGTCTTCCTCGTGTTCTAGAGGTCCCGGGTTCGAGTCCCGGTTGGGGCATGGTTGTTCTTCGGTGTTCTATCTGTGAGATGCGTGAATGTGTCCCCCCCCAAGTAAAAAGGGGTTGTGCAAGCGAATGTGGTGAGTGTGTAGCTAAGTCGCACTCTTGGCAGTAGTTGGCGCCACTTCAAAAACAAGAGACGCTCATTTTGGTTTAAATCTGCTGCTGTAACAGTGGGGGGCTTGTCCATTACAAGTAATCTGTAATAAGTAATGGTATAAGTAATCTGTGACATGTGTGAATGTGTCCCTCTGTAAAAAGGGGTTGTGCAAGTGTGTGGGTGTGTGTTTCATCCCCATATGAGCTAGATGTCAGACTTCTACCCTCGGATGTTCAGGGGTCCATATCTTCAGAAGCTATTGCACCCCTATTTCCGTGGTAAAAAGCGGACACGACGTCATCATCATCAAGATACCAAATGTAAGCTTTAAATTCCACACGACTAGTATTCAGACCATTACCTTGGTATTCAGAATTAAAACATTACTTTTTTGCTGTCTATCCCTTAAATATTGAAGATCCAATATAACGAAGACCATTTTTCTCTGATAAATGGTTCGGTAATGTAAGTAAATGGCAAGTGATGAAACATTGACGATTCAATCTGTAGTCAAATGTGTTTAAACTTTACTTCTGCGTCTTTGATGCCACCATTTCTAAGCCATTCTTTGCTCTTCAATACCTCTCGGGTTTATCTCGTACCTCATTCGATTTCTTTGTTTGTAAATCCTTCCATTAGCCTTTGATAGTATGGAAAGCGTTGACAGATGAACATACAATAATCCGCAAATTCTTTTTGCACTTGGATCAAGTCTTCTTCGAGTAACATTTCCGCTTCCTCAAACTTATTTGACTGACATGAACGTCCTACATCTACTATGTTAACACTACATTTTTGCTCAGATATTGAAATCGATGGGGTATATTTATTACTAGCAGTACCCACATAGCGTTGTCCGTGGCATAGCATCCAAGAAGAAAAATTAGCTTTAAACTTAAATCTAGCCTCCACCCGACATGACATGGGCATGTTACGCAACATCAAATATAAAAAAATATATATAGATATTATCAAAAATAGCTACAAGACAATTTTTTATGGCACACATTCAGAAATATTGAAACTGTTAAAAAGAGGAAAATATGATACGTCCGTAGATAAAATCCAGGGGATCATTTCGCTCTTCAGAAGATTCATTTTGACTCCGCAATTCAGATTGCGTTATTTTTTAAAGGAAGAAGTTTGTTTCGATCATCAAAAGACTCTCCTTCCCCAAGTGTGGGCATTATTTCTCTGATATTCACAAACCGAACATCTTCCTCTTCCGGCCAAGGTTGGATTTTCCTTTTTGGGGGGTATAATGAGTTTTGAATCGCTGTTTAAAATCAGATGCAAACGAAGAAATATATCGCATATGCATACCACAGCTCTTTTTATTTGCAGATATGCAGTCTGAGGTTTTCGCGCATGCGCGGATAAGTGCAAAGTTAAAATCGCAATTATATAACTCTTTTTTTAATTTTGATATGACTTTAATGTACTAAAACTTTCCCCAATAAATGCTCTACAAAATGGTTTAAATATCTCCAATTTCTGTTTACTATTTCTCTAGTTCTTGTAGCTCAAACATAAAGATACTTTCAGGAAAATTCATTTCATACTATATATAGATAAGTTCCAGATAGCATTCATAGACTTTTGGTGATACTTTTTTAAAAATGGAAGCCAAAATGAAAAGCTTCCCACATATTGCATTTTGTTGGTATAAAATTCGAATCCATCATTAATGATGCGAGTACTAGTTGCGAGAATTCTCGAAAATTCCTTAAAATCAATATACAGTCACACTACATCAGAAAAGTTTATGAATGGTTAATTTTGCTCTTTGTCGGTTTCATGCTTTCATTATTTCATTTATATTTCACACTTATTATCATGTGAGAACATGATGTAGTTTTCGTTAGCGTTTTTTGAATAATTGAAGCTCGAAATTGCGTAGGCAATGATCATAAATGACAGTATTCATTAATATCTTTTAACCGCATATAATTTTATCTGCTTTTGCCATTATTGCATCATTATTAGTTTCCACTTTTGTCTATTTCAGTAATTACTCAGGCCGGCTCCCTGGCATTGGTGTAGCGCGCTTTCCCTTTGATTTGGACGTCCAGGTTTGGACATGGTTGTTCTTCTGTGTTCTATCTGTAAGATGTGTGAATGCCCCCCACCACCACCTGTAAAAAGGGACTGTGCAAGCGAATGTGGTGAGTGAGTACCAAAAGTCACCCACTTGGTCCTACTTGGCGCTTTTACAAAACAACAGACGCTGATTAGGCTTAAAACGCTGACTACCTCAGCAAGATGTCCATGGCAAAGACCATAAGAAACAAGAACAGTTATTATTCAAAAAGGAATTGAAATACACTTTCAAAATTTTATCTGAATAGATCATGGACGCACAACCTATGGCCCGCGAATGTTATTAATAAATAAGATTAATTTAAAATGAAATTAGATTTTTTCAAATAAATAGGAAAAAAATTAATTGAAAACGATTCTACGCCAGAATAAACAATCTACAGTTGTTCTTTAGGTTTATTTACTTTTTATTATGTGGCTTTGAGTTTGTTCTCTTCATGGCTACCTACGAGTACGAGATTTCGTACTCGTTAGAAGCTCACGGACGTGAAACATTTCCACACATGAAAATGTAGTTAGAGGATCAAATTCAAATCTTGCGTAATGCATTTGATGACAAGTTTTCAGATTTTGAAAAGGGCCAAACAAAAATTTATTAATTTTTTTTCTCCATTTTCTGTTGATATAAATCTAGTGGAAGAGAGACGCAGTTAGTTAATTCACAGAATTCTGATTTAAAAAAAATCAGTTTAAAGAAAAACCGATATTAGAATGTTATAAGGACTTACCTTGGGAATTTTTGTGCTTAAAGGAAAATGCAGCAGCATGTGCAACTTTCTTTGGTAGCACTTACACTTGTGAGCAAACTTTCACACTAACGAATTCAAATGAATCAAAAATAAGAAATATAATAACAGATGAGAACCAAAAAGTTTTTTTATTCTACGTATTGCCACAACCAATATTAAGCCCAACATAAAATCAATAACTTCAAATATTCAGTCCTAGCCATGTCATTAATTTTTGCTAATTTTGATTATTAATGATTTTTTCTTAAAATTTAAATTGTGTTCTCTGTATAGTTACCTAAAATTTTTCCTCTGTTATTCTATTTCATGTTTACCACCTTTTCAGCAGAAATCCTTTTTTTTAGGTAAAGTATTTCAATAATGTCTATAATGTTTGTGTTTCATTCCTTCATTTATTTATTGCATAATGTGTGCATAAGTAAAATAAGTGAAGTAATAATTGTAATTCATGCGTATTGCCACAAAAAACACATGTTTTTACGTTTATAACATGTTTTAACATTCACGTGCTGCTTTGGCACTCGACGTGATCCTTTTTTCATATTTTGGCCCCTCATCCTGAAAAGGTTGTGCATCCCTGCAATAGATCAATAATTATTTTTAAATTGCTAATTTTGAATACTAGTGCATTTGCTTAACCGTTGACATACTTTATTTGCACACGTTTAAATGTAAGCAAGAAAATATCTTGGAAATTGGATAACTGAAATAAAGAAGAAGAAAAAATCGAGCGAAATCGGCAGACTTCAAGTACACCTTTTAACAATGTTATACGTTTTATTTGTTTTTAGTTAAGGAGACATGAGAAAAAGATTTAACCTTAAAAGAAAAGATCCAATCTCAGCCAAAAGTGGAACAGAAAAGTGGCGAGGTTTACAAATGGCAGAAAATGTGATTGCAAAGTATATAAAGACATAATCATAAAATCTCAAGAAGCTTATGGCATTCTTTGCCCCATTTAAAAGTTTATGCTCTGCAGTATTTTCTTAAGGCAGCGAACAATCTATTTCAATAAACATCGTGTATTCTATTTATCTTCGAAATCGAACATTATTGGACTGCTTTTTACGACTGGGAAATAAATTGGAAATCAGAATCGTATTTTCTAGACGTGGTGTTTTCTCTATCTCTCGAAAGATTTCTATTAAGTCAGTTCAAAAATGCTCTGTTTTTCCAGCTGTGTCGACATCCTACTTCTACGGACCTGCGTCAGGGAAGCTGATTAAACATGGCCGAGCTGCTTCTTTAGTTTCAGTTCGCAAAACGTGTGGAATGATGTTGCTTTTCAGCTTCGTGTTCGAACTTCAAGGGGAAAAAATTATTGTTTGAAAAAAATATGCAGTGAATATTTTGTTTAATGATTATTTCGCAGAAAGCATAAACGCGAATAAGCGACTTATTTGCTAAATAGGTTTTAAATAAAGTAAACAATAATAATTGGGCAGCGAAAAAAAAATCATCTTTTGCAATTTAAATATGAAATAAAGAGATTAAAATGGAATCTGCTATGTATATTTCAATGCATCATGTCAGAACATCATTTCCTGAACGGCCAAGCACCACGTGCTCGTTCAAGTTAAATTGTATTTTTATTCATTTTAATGGTTTCATCGAATGAGTCATTTTATTATCGCAAACGATCCAAAAAAACTTTGTCTCGCATTGATTGTTTAAAAAAAAATATCGCATTTCCTATTTATTTCCTTTCTTACAATCACGGGCTCAAAATGACATTTTTTTAGGTTTTATTTGCTGTAGTTATTAACTTATTATTTTTTAATCAGAGCTTTTGTAAATGCAATGGCAACGCATTATTAAAAGCTGATTTCTTCAGATGCTCGTGCAGATAATACAATTTTTATTTTTCGCCTACGGATTTTCATTGACGCCAGAAAACCTCATTCCCAAAACAATATCATGTTCTTACATGATAAAAAACTTTTCAGAAAATGAAAATCGACCACTCCGAATAAGGGGAAGCAAAAGATTGCGCGACAGATTTTGAATTTGCTAATATTTTAGATATGTAGCCAAAAAAATATTTTTACTCTGTCTCACGAATTTATTCGAAAGTATACCAGAAAGTTCCGTAGGGACCACTCCTGTTGGCTTATTAACCTTTGGTATTTCCAAACAAAATAAAGTATTTATTTTTAATAAATTAACATTGAAATTTTACGAATACTTATAGAAAATCAACTATTTTGTAGAATTATCAAACAATAGCACCACGTGCTCGTGCAAGTTAAATTATATTTTATTCATTTTAATCGTTTCATCGAATGAGTCACTTTAGTATAGCAAACGTTCATAAAAAACTTAGTCTCGCATTGATTGTTTTAAAAAATATCACATTTCCTATTTATTTCATTTCATATAATCGCGTGCTCAAAATGACATTTTTTCTGTTTTATTTGCCGTAGTCAATAACTTATTTTTTTCTAATCAGAGCTTTTGTAAATGCGGAGGAAACACGTTATTAAAAGCTGATTTTTTGAGATGCTCGTGCAGATAATAAAATTTTTATTTTTCGTCAAAAGATTTTTGTCGACGCCAAAAACCTCATCCCCAAAACAACATCATATTCTGACAAATTAAAAAAACATTATGTATCTATGCTACTATTATAAATGTGAAAGTTTGGATGGATGGATAATATTCGTTAATCATAACCGAAAAACTGAACGAAATTGAATGAAATTTAGGACAGAGATTGATTGTAGTCTAGAATAGGACATAGGCTACTCTTTATACCGGTTAATATTTTATTAATTAAAAACTAATTATCCCACCAAATCTTCATTTTCCCACCGCAAAATGAGAAGATTTCACTTTGTTTCTTTCCTTATTATATAATATTGTATTACATTATATGTGCAGGCTTTCTGGCGCAGAGGTAGCGCGTCTTTTTCGTGTTCTGGAAGTCCCGGATTGGGCATGGCTGTTCTTCTGTGTGCTATCTGTGAGGCGTGAGAATGTGCCCCCCTGTAAAAAGGGGCTGTGCAAGCCAATGTGGTGAGTGTGTACCTAAGTCATACTCTTGGCCCTAGTTGGCGCTACTTTAAAAAGAGACTCTCCTTTCGGCTTAAATCTGCTGCTGTATCAGTGGGAGGCTTGGCCATAGGCAAGTGCCATAAGTAACAACAACAACAACATATGAGGAGAAATGCGTAGAATCAGCATATTGGTTGTTCGCTTGGTTCTTCGTGGTATTTTACTGTTAAAGGTATACATTGTTAAGAAGTAGGTGACGTCAAGTTTTCGCCTTCCCGAAATTATCATCTGTAATTTATCTTATCAATAATCAGCCATAAAAAAGAAATTAGAAAGATTTTTCTCTGCATGTACTTTTAGAAAAAAGAGAGGTGTGTTTTCCTCCCCTGAGTTTAAGAATTACAGCTTTTTATTCTCAACTACAACAAATCAGCAAATAAATTTTAATTCGTTAAATCTGTTCGTGGTCGCAAAGTCCTCCATATCGAGAGTAATATCACTGGGGGTACTGGGCCAGGGGTGATCGTTTCCGGTTCCAGGTCTAAATTACGATCTGAGATGAACGAATGATTTGCGTGAATGTAGTCAGCCCCCTAAAAAGGGTTGTGACGTGTGGGTAGCTAAGTCGTACTCTTGGCCCTAGATGGCGCTACTTGTAAAAAAACAAGAGACGTATATTTCCGGCTTAAATTCTGCTGATGTATCAGCGGGGCTTGTCCATGGCAAGTGCTATAAGTAACAACAACAACAACAAAAACAATTTTAATTCAACTGTCTTTAAATTTGTATTAAGATTATTCTGAAATTCTCATGAGATTAAGTATCATGAGATTTCGAAATTCTCATGGATTTCGAGGAAAACATTCCAGTTAATAAATTAACTGGAATGTTTTCCCCGAAATGGCTACCCCCTCCCCGTCGTATAATAGCGAACCCTGTGAAAGGTAAATGCACGCATTGGCGAACAATAATTACAAAATACAAATACTTGGCATGAAACTACGGGTTTTTCTAAATCTATGGCGCCAATATGTATTTTGGGTGCCTATATTTCCGGCAAAATAAAACTAAAATCTGAAACGAAACTTCAGTTTTAGTTACAAGGTCAGGTATCGATTTTCCTTACAATCAGTCATTGTATTTATGAGTTATTGCGTTTACATGCTTGAAAAAGTACAGACAGACGGCTCCATCTACAGAGAGATTTGGTTCAAAATTTGATAAGAATCGATATTTAAGATGCTAATCTTGGCGTACTAAATTTTATTTATCTATATTTATCTCTGTCTTATACAGCGTGAATTTTCATGCGTGAATTTTCGGAATACGAATTAGCAATTTTTAATTTCCTTTATTCTGTTCTGTTTTAATTCAAAAGCTCTTCAAAATGAATTCGTAAAATCGTTTATTTAACAATGTCTCTTAAATGCACTAAACACTAAGAAAATAAACAAAATCGTTTGAAATAATCGATCGAAAACATATTAAACCTAACCTCATTAGCGTGGGAAAAAACAAACTGAAGTCTTACTCATTTGTCGGAAGGAAAATGAAGATTTTTGGTAGGAATGTTAGTTTTTAATTAATAAAAAATTAACGAAATCATTGAATTAATATTTCAAAAAAAAAACTGTATTAACATCAAATGCCATCCACCACAAGTTTAAAAATATATATTTGAACTTGAATATGTGAATAAAAAGTATTTTATTAACAATTGAAAATTTGAATAAGATATATACATAGGAAGATTGTGAAATAAAAGTAGGAATTGAATAAAAACGCTGTTACTTTTTCTTACATATTTTATAATTTGTTTTCTCCAACTCTTCTTAAAATCTAATGACCGTAACTTTAACCATCTGATACCAATTTAAAAGAGTGAAATACAAAACGAGTCTTATATAATTACAAATTCAACATTTTTCTGCAGTTTAGGTTTGAAAACGAGGAAAAATTTCTCAGACGCCTAACCAGCATTGCTAATCGTCTTTTTTTGATTTTGGCCATCCCACTTCGCTATTCTTTTTCCTGGTCATGATTCAGCAAAACCAAAATCGTTGTTAAAATTAAAAAAAAAATCGGCCAAACTATTAGGAATAATAATAATACAGGAAGTGATGTAATGGAAAATTCTTATGTATGTGTAAACATGAAAATATAAATCCGTCATTTTCAATTTTTTTTCACAAAAATTTTAGTCAAGATAGTTATTTTACTAATTAATAATTTAATTATCAAATTCATAATTAGTTAGTTACAGTTTACTAATTCAATTAAATATTTAATTATTATTCATTTTTTGAATTTAATTAATAATTTTACAAATTATTCTTACGAAGTACTCTTTAAAAGTCACCTGGCACAGAGGTAGCGCGTCTTCGCCGTGATCTCGGAGTCCTGAGTTGGAGTCCCGCTTAGGACATGCTTGTTTTTCCACGTACTATCTGTAAGGTGTAGGAATGTGCCCCCCCCGTTAAAAGGTGCTATGAATGGGATGAGTGTGTAGCTAAGTCGTACTGTTAGCCCTAGTTGGCGCTACTTCAAAAACAAGAGACGCTCATTCGATTTAAAATCGCTGACGGCCGTCAGCGCTTGCCCATGCCATCAGTAACAACAGCTCTTTAAAAGCATACTGTAATGATTAATGTTATAAATTACACTGAAGTGACAAAAGTCATGGGATGACTGTTAATATCGTGTCGGTCCTCCTTTTGCCCGGCGAAGTGCAACAACTCGACGTGTCATGGAGTCCACAAGTCGTTGGAAGTCATCTGCAGGAATATTGAGCCATGCTGTCTGTATAGACGTCCATAATTGTGAAAGTGTGGATGGTGCAGGAGTATGGGCACGAACGGACCTTTCGATGATGTCCCATAAATGCTCGATGGAATTCATATCGGGCGATCTATGTGACCAGATCATGTGCTGGAATTGTCTGGAATGTTCTTCAAACCAATCGCGAACAGTTCTGGCCCGGTGACATGACGCATTGTCATCCATAAAAATTCCATCGTTGTGTGGGCACGTGAAGTCCATGAATGGCTGCAAGTGATCTGCAAGCAGCTGAACATAACCATTTCCAGTCAATGATCGGTTCAGTTGCACCAGAGAACCGAGTCCATGCCATGTAAAAACAGCCCACACCATTATGCAGCCACCACCAGCTTGAACAGTGCCTTGCTGACAGTTTGGGTCCATGGCTTCGTGGGGTCTGCGCCACACTCGAACTCTACCATCAGCTCGTAATAACTGAAATCGTGACTCATCTGACCACGCCACGGTTTTCCACTGGTCTAGGGACCAGTCGATATGCTCACGAGCCCAGGAGAGTCGCTGCAGGCGATGTCGTGCTGTCAGTAAAGGCACTCGATTCGGTCTTCTGCTGTCATAGCCCAAGGAAGACAAATTTCGCCGCACAGTCCTATCGGACACGTCCCACATTGATTCCTGCAGTTATTTGACAGAGTGTTGCGTGTCTTGACCATTCTACACAGACGTCGGCGGTCTCGGTCGTTAAGTGCAGGTTTTCGCCCACTGCGCTGTCTATGATGGGATGTGATGCCTGAAATTTCATACTCTCGGCACACTCTTGATACTGTGGATCTCGGAATGTTGAATTCACTAACGATATCCGCAATGGAATGACCCATGCGTCTAGCTCCAACTAACATTCCACGTTCAAAGTCTGTTAATTCTCGTCGTGCCGCCATAAATAACGAAAAACCGGTTCACATGAATAACTTGAACACAAATGAAAGCTCTGGAAAACGAACTGCGCATCTATACTTTTTCGCTGCGATACTACTGTCATCTGTATATTTGCATATTGCTATCCCATGACTTTTGTCACTTCAGTGTATATAGTTCTTGTAGTTAAATA
The DNA here is from genome assembly GCA_026289955.1 of Argiope argentata. Lineage (NCBI taxonomy): Eukaryota > Metazoa > Arthropoda > Arachnida > Araneae > Araneidae > Argiope > Argiope argentata. Next base: position 1,759,821 of record JAOUZG010026507.1, on the reverse strand, counting down.
ATCAATTTCTAAATTTTTAAAGATGGGCTGCGTTTATTGGTGGAAAAATGCTTTAAATGGCGTAACGATTTGAATTTTATGTGATTTCAGCCAATAATAGTAAAGTAATTGTTAAAAATAACGACCTCTCAGTTTTATATAGTCTTCCAATTCTATTAATCATAATTAGTGCAATAATCTTAACATACTAGTATTTTCAGCAATGAAAGTTCTATATTTCTATCACTGAAACCAGTAAAGCTTCGTACATTATCATTTTAGTAGAGTTTGAACGATTTCAATAATACCCTGAGTGACGATCCATCAATCAATTCAATATGTGGATAATGGAACGGTCTAAATTAATGATATTTAAAGCTTCATAACTCGGTCAGTTTTGATCCCAGATTTGAAGAATTAATATTTATTTTTGAATATTAGTGTATCAAGGATATTTTAGCAAATATTACTGTAATAACTCGAAAATTTCAAAAAAAGAAAAGAAAAAGAATTCTCATTTTTTTTCAGTAGCCTATTTAGAATTCTAAATAGAATAAATTCTTTAAATCCATTTGATATTTTTTTCCAGTTAGAAACATGTCTGATTTTACAGATATTAATTGCTGAGATATGATTAAAGCGGAATAATATAATAGTAATACGTAATACCATAACAATTTATTACATAAACTATATAGCACTAAATAGTAAATTGAGTATAATAAGAATTATATCTTTAAAAAAAGCATATGGTGTTATGACGAGTGAAAATTTTAATAATTATTAACATTACAAATAGCTAATGAAGTGACTTTAGAAGAAAATAAAATATCCCCCCCCCCAACATTTGTAAAAATCGGATAACACATTTTTTGAAAAAGATCTATGAGGAATTTTCTTCAGAATTTCTGTAGATATCATCTTACCTGAAATTGCTAATATTTTGATATAAAAATCAAAATTAAATCCAATATATGTTTTTTAGTGATGACGATATAATGACACATTTTAATGAGTATTCTCTAATAATTTTGTCCATTTAGCTAATATTGCTGAAGCTTAAAAATAATCTTTTTTTTATTGATTTCCCTTTATTCTTTTGAGTATGAAGTTATAAATTCTAAACCTCATTCAAATTTTGATCATTGATTTGAAGAATAAAAAGAAAATACGATCCTAAGATTAAGAATGAATCTCTGCATTTTAGACCTTCCTGAGAGGGAAAAAAATCAATCACATATATAAAACACTAAAGTTAATAACGAGGAAATTGTTCTTATTATTTATTATCGAATGGCAACAGTCAGATGTAAAAAAGTCGCCGCATTAATGTTTCAGACTACTTCATTCAATGTTTTTACAGCTGCATTTAATTCAACGGCTCGACTAGCTAATTAATGAAGCTAAAAAGTATCATTAGAAACGATTGAGCGAGAGCTTATATAAATTTCCGTTCATTCAAAGCAAAGAAGATATAAATGAAATTATACCGGGTTTGTACTCGGCGTGTTATAGGATGGCAAGTAGGCAGCATATGCATATGGGGAGAGGGATTTATGTTTGCCAGATTTTCATAAGATAGATTCAGGTATTCCATGCTTGGCTCTGAATTGCTGTTTTGGTCACATTTTTCACGGGCATCATAATAAAATGATGAATATTTATATAAGTTTTTAGTTTATTTATATTACCGTCCCGTTGTAAAGCAACACTAGGGCTATTTTGGAAAGGATCTCGTAATTTTGAACCACGGTCAGATGACGGAAACTACACCAGAGATGGTACCCCCTTCGACACACCACACTAAAAGAGCGGAAGGACATTTGACCCTGACGGATTTAATGTGCAACAGACCCACATACACGACGGTTCTTCGGTGGAATTGGGTCTCGAACGGGGAACCCTGAGACCTTACCACTAGGTCACCGCAGTCTGGATATTTACACAAAGAAACATGATAAATATAAAAAAAGGTCAGCATGCCTAAATTTGGAAAACTAAAGAAAAAAAATAGCAAATAAAATGAAAAAAAACAGTCTCGCATCAATAAGAACAAAGAGCAAAAATTATCGGAATTGATATATAATAACTGCCCCATTTTTTACGCCCCCCAAAAAACATCGCTAAATTCTAAAAACCGTTGCCCCATCGGGACAATTACTTGCCATCGACTGAACAGCATTTTGCAGCCTTTCTACGCATGCGCGGCGAACTAACTGAGTGCAAACGAGACATTTAGATGGTAGGAGTCAACTGAAAACTTAATTGAGGTCGAAAGTAGGCTTAGTGTATCACAGCCAGTTGACTCATCTGTAGTCCCAACTCAACCCTCTATTTAAATATATGCTCTTATCTCTATAATACACTATCTGGCCAATGAAATAGAAACCTTTGAGATTTGCATTTTAATGCGTGCTAGGGATGAAGTATGCACATTTTTTGTTATGACATGGATTAGAATACTAGTATAAAGAAGGTGTAAGAGTCCTTTTCGAGATGAATAAAAATGGGAAAAACGACAGATTTTTCACCATTTGATAAAGGGCTTATTGTTGGTGTCCCTTTAGAAGGTGCCTCGATTTCGAAGACGGCAGATCTCACTGGGTTCTCAAAACTAGCCATATCAAAGGTTTTCATAAGTTGGAATCAGAACCTACAGTCCTTCTCTGGAAGATGTAACTGCGGTTCGAGCACAGTTTTGCAAGAGCGTGATCGGCGTCGTCTCCGACGAATTTTACGGCAGAACAGGGACTCCACTGAAATTCAACTGACACAAATCGTCCATCAAGACTCTTATCAACAGATTTCAGCTCGAACCATACGCAGAAAATTTCAGAGGATAGGAATGCACTGTCGAGTGCCTGTGAGAAAATTACTCATTTCTGCTCGACACGCAAATATTCGTTTGCAGTGGTATCGGGAAAGAAGACACTGGGCATCTGAGGATTGGAAATGGGTAATGTGGTCGGATGAATCAAGTAACACCTTACTTTGCACTGATGGAAGACGTCGAATTTGGCGAGAACCCCTCGAAGCCATGAATCCATCTTTCCTTACGGACACTGTGCAAGGGTTTGGAGAGAATATCAAGATATGGAACATGTTCTTCTGGCATGGAAGTAGTGACCTGATGTTCCTCGAGGGTAAACAAACAGCTATTCTATACTAAGGTACACTGGGAGATCAAGTGCACCTTGAAATGTTACATTTTTATCCTGATGGCGACGGATACTTCATGGACGATAATGCAACTATACATCGTGCCAGAAGTGTTCAAAATGGGTTCGCTGAGCATCAGTCTGACTTCCAACACCTTCCCTGACCACCACATAGACCTGATCTTAATATAGAAGATGTGTGGGACATGGTGGAAAGACGCTCCCGACTGCACTCTCCTCTTCCATTAAATTTACAAGATCTAAAAAGCTGCACAGCCAATGCGTGGTATTCTCTGGATGTAAATGCACTCCAGAAGCTTGCAGACTCGATGCCCAAACGAATCAGAACAGTCATTCATGCAGAAATTGGTCCAATAAAATATTGATCTCGGATTTCTAATTCATTGACCTATGAATGTAGTATAATCAGTGAAAGTTCTAGGGATGCTAAGCTGAAAGCGATCGCAAGTGCTGTTCATTTCTTCAGAATAGTACGGCGATCTCAATAACTATTCTGAGACAACCACTTATCGGCGATTTTATCTCATTAAGGGTAGAGACGCTGAAGAATGGGCGCATTTCCGAAATTTTTCATCACTCTTTAACCTTGATTTTCGGTCTATTAGATATTTTTTTTCACATGTATATGAATATTGTGTTGTTCATCTCCTTTCTGTTCCCATCTTTCCTCTCACCCCGATTTTGACGAACTAAACCCATCCTAACACATGCGCAAAAGCAAGCGAGGAAGATTTTAGAATCTGTTGTCAAACAATAACTTAGTTAAAAAAATTTATTTCCCTAATGGGGAAATAAATAAATTTCCGTGAAAGATAAAATATTCTCTCTTTCTTAAACTTTTTATCGAAATTAATTGATCAGATTCTTAAATGCATCCTTCCGTTCATTTATATCAATATTTACAAAATCAGGGCCGTAATGACCTGGTTGGTAGAGCGTTGGACTCGTACGCCTTAGGTTACGAGTTCTAAACTCACCGGCCAAGTGATTCCCCGAGTGTATTGCGACTGGTGCTCGTTAAATCTGTTCGTGATCGCAAAGTCCTCCATATCGAGGGTAATATCATTAGGGGTGCTGGGTCAGAAGTGATCGTTCTCTGTTCCAGGTCTAAATTAAGATCTGAGATATATGAATGAATTTGCATGCATGTAGTCCGCCCCTTAAAAAGGGATGTGACGTGTGAATAGCTAAGTCGTACTCTTGGCTCTAGATGGCGCTACTTGTAAAAAAGAGATGCATTTCTTAGGCTTAAATCATCTGTTGATCGTATCAGCGGAAGCTTGTCCACGGCAAGTACCATTAGTCAAAACACAACAACATTTATAAAATCGAAGATCTTACTTGAATAATATTGTGGTCAAATATAGATGCTGTGTAGTCTGAATTCACAATCGATTAATAAAAAAACACTACATATCCACAAATTAAAAAAAAATTTAGTTAAAAAAATTATTTATTTGTGATAAATGTGCAGAAATATAAAACTAAAGTGAACGTCTTATTAAAAGACGTCGTCATAACTGTACTGCCTAAAATTGCATGATATCTGATTCTGCCATTGATGATGACAAAAATACATTTAACAATTTTACCTTGAAGAATATCTATTACATAAAGTATTATTTATAATTGTAATTTCTTGCGTTTAAGATTGTTTGTTCTCTCATTTCTTACTCTAGAAAAATAAAATCATCATTTATGAGCACGTGTGGGAATTTTGTTTTGGTGGAAAAAGATATTTTTAGATATTTTTTTATGGCAGAAAGACTTAAGATATAAAACAAAACAAAACAAGAAATTCCACAACAGGAAAATATTTCTTTCAATATAAAAAAAAGCTTTATGCCTTCAATAATTAAATATTTTAACTAAAATATGAATTACTTTCCTAAGCATTATGTTGTAAATTCGTTGAAACAGGGTTTATTAAATTATTGGTCAAGTGGGGTTGAACTTAAAAATATTAAAGGTCGAAAAATTTCTCTCTGAGTTATTTCAAACTTTCCACAATTTGGGAGTGAAAATATAGAAATCAGTCTCACCATTAAAAAATTCGTTCGAAAAATTGCTTCGAATTTTTAATTCATTATTTTTTGCTTAGTATATTTAATATTGATTTTTTTATTATTAATTATTTTCTTTTTGCGTAACTAGTATTTTTTTTATTTGGTGAAAATGGGAAAGAATTTTTTTCCTCCGTTGAGACAAAAAAAACTTTCTTTACGTATATATTCCAATTTTAAAAGAAATACTTTAGCTTGGTCGTGCGTAACAACTTTTTTTTTCTAATAAAAATGGTCTACTCAGTTAAAAATAATGAATTTTCAGTGTAAGAGACAACTGTATCGCCATCTATCGGTAAATTAAGATATAACAATTTATTATCTTAAATAAAAAGATAAATATGTTGCAATGTTACTTGGTCACGCCATCTATTGGTGAATTGAACAAACAGAATTGTTGAGACAGGTAAAACTCGTTTTGTATTCAATATTTTTTTTTCCATAAATTCATTAATCATCCAGTAGATTTACTAAAAAAAGTAATATCAAAAACTATTGTTTTATAACTTACTTTAGAAGAGTCAAATAATAGCATCATGTCAAATTTCGATTCAGTTATATTATTTCGCTTCAAACTATATTATTTTTCAACGAAATGCACTTTCAACATTATAAAAATTATTTATCGAACAGAAAAACCAACTTCAAATATTTATTTCCATCCCCTTCCCATTGACAAAGTAGGGGGGAAATTATATTTTTCGAATATTTTATATCTTTAATAATTCTATTTTAAAGACATTTAAATTGTTGATAAAAATTTCTTGTGTTATTTCATAATACGTGAATAACATACTTGGAAAAAATTCTTTGGAATATGTCAATATACCAAATATTCGTAATACACAAGCATGTAAGTAAAAAAATAAAAGCACTGTGAAACGGAAGATTGTTTTCAACTATTCAAACGATTATGTTTCTGAAATACAGCAGGAAACCTATTGAATAATTTCAATCAAAGTTTTATGTAACAAGAGAAAGATTATATTCAGGGAAAACTATTTCGAATCAAGAACAACTATTTAATTAAAATTTTTATTTCTATTTCAAAATGTGACACACACACACACACACACAATAATAATAATAAAAATGTAACAATATTGCCATTGACAAACTTTTGAATTACAAATTAAATTTTTTTTATTAAATGATTTTTTGGCGATAAATCGTGAAATGTGACAAATATCTGCATTATTTTCTTATAAAATCGAAAAATAAATGCCCCAAAAGCGATAAATCGCCAATTTGTTGCCTAATCATTTTGTAACTCCAAAAACCTGAAACCAAAAGGACACCATGTGGTATTTAAAAATGTTCTTTGCCTCTTAATAGTTTAATATTTTTAACTGTTACTATCTGAATTGTATTTTAGAGAATTACCGACACGTAATTTGTTCATGAGAGACATTTAGTAAAAGAAAACAAATACATATTAAAGCAGATGAGTGGACATATTAAAGAAGGTGTATGGGACAATTTGAAAGCAGAAACTAAATTCTAACTAACGCCGAAAAGTGAAAAAAAAATCAAGACGCACAAAATAGAAAAATAGTATACAATTGACCTGAGTCACATTTGAGTTGCAACCAAAACAGTCCAGATATAGCCAAATTCAAACGAATTGTTTTCGCCTTTCGCTGATGGGTGAGTTTCTGGCTATGATTCCCGAGCGACTCCAGGATATATATATCTTAGAATTTATTGATTCGTTTTCCTTTGCACTCTTTCTATCATCTATTAATTATGGAAATTTGAATACAAAAAACAATAAAACAGAATGAATGATTTTAAACAAACTTTTCGAGTACTTACAGATAGTTCTACAATTCTACAGCTCTCATAGAGCAGGTGTTTCCTGGTATCACACCATCTGAAGATTTATTTTTGTATAAAAATATTTCCTGGGATATGAGAACAATAAAAAAGTTTATGAGAAATTTTTTAAAATATATTTTCATTTTTTTTAGAATTTTTAAATTTTTTTTACACATTCATTAATGGATGTTTCAAAAATTTGAAAAATCGAGAACTGAAGCTACTTAGTTTTTGTAGTAAACTCTTCAAAAATCAAAGAGTGGCTTAGTTTTTGCTTCTTCTAACTATCAATGAGAGTGCTAATTCTTCAAATTTTTCAATACTTCTAGAAAATGGCGTTTTTGAGGCTTAACGTTTTATAATGAAAAAAATCGAGCCGACTAAAATTTGATGCAGACAATTAATTTTAGTGTATAAACTAGATATCACATCTTATTGATATAGACAGAAATATGACTTCTGACGAATTTGATAGATAAAAAAAAAACTAAATGCAATTTGGATGACAAAATCTTGCATTCATCCATCCAGCTCAGTTAAAAACATGTACGAGGCCGGGATGGCCTGGTTGGTAGAGCGTTGGACTTGTACTCCTTAGGTTACGGGTTCGAAGCTCACCGTGTGGCGGTTGGCGCTCATTAAATCTGTTCGTGGTCACAAAGTCCTCAATATCGAGAGTAATATCACTGGGGGGTACTGGGTCAGAGGTGATCGTTCTCTGTTCCAGGTCTAAATTACGATCTGAGATGAATGAATGAATATGCGTGAATGTAGTCCGCCCCTAAAAAAGGGTTGTGACGAGTGTGTAGCTAAGTCGTACTTTTGGCCCTAGATGGCGCTACTTGTAAAAAACAAGAGACATATATATCCGGCTTAAAATCTGCTGATGTATCAGCGGGGCTTGTCCATGGCAAGTGCCATAAGTAACAACAACAACAAAAACATATACGACTCGCTTAGAATTTCAATTCAACTAGGCACATTTTTCAAAATGGTGGTATAAGTAAATACAGTTCATCAATTCAAGAAATGACAATTCAGAATTTCATTATTCCACACTCCACAATCTGATTTGTAAAGCATCTTGAATTTTTTATATCGAGCAATGGTAGAAAATCTATTATTAAACAGTTGAAATAGGTTCATAGGCTTAATAATATCTACTCCTAGATTATTTTTCAATTCCTACTATTCGCTCACACTCTCCCTATATATATATATATATATATTTCAAATTTTCAATCGTTAATAAAATACTTTTTATTCATCTAATCAAGTTCAAATACATTCTTTAAAACTTGCAGGGGATGACATTTAAGACTAATACAGTTTTTTCAAGTATTAGTTAATTAATTTTTGATTAATTAATTAAAAACTAACTTTCTCACAAAAATTCTTCATTTCCCCGCCACCACATAAGTAACGAATTCAGTTTGTCCCCCCCCCACTAATAAGGTTAGGCTTAACATGTTTTCGGTTGATTATTTTAAACGACTCTGTTCATTTTCATAAGGTTTGATGCATTTAAAACTAAACATAGTTAATCAAATTTTCGGATTCAGTTTGAAGTACTTTCGAATTAAAATAATACAGAATAAAGAAAATTAGAATTTTCTAATCTCTATTGCGTTACCCCAACTAGCGTTGTAAAATAAATATCTCTTGCGTTGGCACAATTGGCTTTGAAAATTCAGTGCTAGTATAATTTTTTGATTAATTATTTACAGTAACTGCAATTGTTAGGCCGGGATAACCTGATTGGTTGTGCGTTGAATTCATGTCTCTTGGGCTGCGAGTTCGAACACGCCAGCCGAAGACTCTCCCTGTGTTGATGTGTGTATGAGACCACCATTAACTTCATAAATTAGAAGCAAAAAAATGGAAAGCGACTAGATAGTAACAAGCAAAAATATTAGTCAAACGCCATATATAAAAAGGGAAATATAAAATTTCCTGGAAATTCACTTTCTATTTTGCCACTTGATATTGTGACTCTGTCATATTTCTATACATATTTATATTATTTGTAATTATTTAATAAAAAGTAACTAAAATAAAAATTTTCTTTGTTAACCCTAGTAGAAACTGATTTAAAAAAATTGTTTTTTTTTTATATTACTTGTTACATTGTGCGTGGTAGTAGGATCTATCATTTAACAGTCGAGATAGATTCGCTAGTTTAGGAATACCGAATTCTAGATTATTATTTATTTATTTTTGAATTTTATGGATAATTTCCTCAACAACAACAAAAAACAATCTCGAATGTTTGTGCTCTCATTTAACTAGAAAAACCGCAAATTAAACTTATTGAAATTAAAGTCAACAATTGTTTAAATTAATTTTGGAATATTATTGAAACAATATTTCTAGCTAATTACCAATTATAAAGCTCATATTATGTTAGCTTATAATTCTAAAAAAAATGTAGGGCATTATAATTTAAAAAATAGCCCATCCTTTTAGATATACATACATTATTGGAAAAGTTTTGCTTCCATTTGGCTTAAATTTAGTTAATAACTCTAATTTTTTTAAACGCTATATATAGAAACCAACTTTTCAGAAATTAATCTGCAATTGTACACTTTGTTATTTCAGAATGCCAAAATTTGTTTCCGAAAACTATTTATACAAAAGGTCAATTAAAACCTATAAAGAAAAATATTAAGCTCTTAACGTTTGGCGGGGAAAAAGAACACCACGATTTGCAATGTCGAACCCTTAGAAGGCTTAATAGCGCTGTCGTCCTGCCACAGAGTTAGAAAGTCTTCTTTATGATCCGGGCGTCCCAGGTTCGAGTCCCGGCTCGGACATGATTGTTCTTCTGTGTTTGGTGTACTTCTGTAAGGTGTTTGACTGTGCTCCCCTGTAGAAGCGACTGTGATGAGTTGTAGTTAAGTCATACTCTTTGTCCTAGTTGGTGCTACTTCAAAAACAAGAGACGTTCATTCAGCTTAAGATGGCTGAACAGCCATCAGCGCGCTTGTCCATGGCATGTGCCATTAGTAACAAAAACAGTTTTAATAACCCGGATTAAACTTTCTAAGGGTTGGCACAATATCGTACTGAAATTTATAATTCCTACGCCAGTTCATCGTGTTAAAAAATCAAACTAAGAATCTTTTTAGAACCAGCGGGAGTGATCTCTTCAAAATTTTTTCGAATCCTTTCAAATAAACTTGCCATGCCAGAGAAAGTTTTGCATAGAACTGGCATTCAATAGAATGCGTGAATGTAGCATTTTTTTACAGAATATTGTGTCATCATTGGCGAGTTATTTGGCAATTAATCCCTGGCAAGCGTTAATAGACGGGCAGAAAAACCAGATTTGTATTTTAGAAGTTTTTCTCAACCGATGGAAACAAAAAAATTAACCTAAAACTTCATTTGTAGCCACAAAATTTCAGACAAAATTTGTATGTTTAAGTCATTGTGTCTTGTGCTACTTGTTTCTGAAAGTACGAACCGACAGACAGACAACGAGAGGTAAGATTTGATTCAAAATTTAATGGGAGTATACACAATAGATATTAAATCTGTGTTAGCGGATGTTACCTATTTGGCATTCTACGTTTTGCAACTATCGCGTTAATTTATATTTGAACAGCCGGACGGACAGATTAACTCTGTATAGATTTTATTCAAAATCTGATAGAAATATGAAAACTTAGCCTTAAAAAGAGTACACAAAGCTGCAACCATTCAGCTTAAAGCGTTTTTGAGTTTTTTTTTGTCACTTCTTCTTCTGTACAGCCGACCACCTCACCACCACTGAACGTAGCAGTATCGACAGGATTTGTTGTAGCCGACTGTGGGCTAAAGCAATATCCATTCTTTTATTGACCAAATCTGTCAAACTAATATTCTCTTCAAGATAATTGACCCCAAAATTTCTTTTGTTACTAACAGACAGACGGACACTTTCCAAAAAATATGTTTTTCGAGCTCATGGTAATTAAAAACGTAAAGATTCTCAAAATGTCGAGTTCAGATTTTTTTGAAGGTTACTAAACTTTCTTCATAACAGATCAGCGAGAAATTGTATTAAAAAAGGGCAATGTTTTTTATCATGTGCAAAAATTACGTAGTTTTCGTTAGGAGGTTTTGAATAATTGGAGGCAATGAGCAGTTGAAGCTCGAAATCGCGTAGGCAATGAACAAAGAATAAATGGCAATATTCATCAACATATTTTAATTCTCACATATTTTTTAACTACTTTTACCGACATTGCATTATTATTAAGTATTTTTCGATGAAATTAGGTGCATTTATGAAAGGTCGATCTGCTTTTATAATATTGCTTTATAATATTTATTAATTTATTGTAATATTCATCTGCTTTTATAATATTACGTATGCTTCTTTGACAGTCATTGTGGTTTTAAAAAGTTGACCTGCTTTTACCAGTATTGCTTTATTACTACATACGCCTCTTCACAATAGATGTGTTTTCAAAAGGTTGACGTAGAACTATGACACCGTAGTTGTTATTTCATCTCAAAATCGGTCGAGCTCCAAAATTTTGTTTGCCAGCTAGAAAAATTGAAAATGAAAGTTAAAAAAAATATCATTACATACATATATGTAATGCATTATTATTATTTGTTGAAAGCAGAAGGCAGTTTCGAAGGTATAGATGACAATTTGAACTTTTAAGTTCGTTTTATTCCATCACGGGAAGCAGGCATTATGTACAAGCAAAAGCGAAGAGTACAACACAGAACGGCACAAAATGGAATGACGAAAAGCTGATGTGTAAATGGGAGGGAAATCCTTATCCCTGGTCTTAAATACCATAAAGTTTTGATAGGGAAAATATTTTTCAAGGTGCTTATAAAATGAGATTTCTATTGGGATTTCCACAATACAAGCCTAAACAGGCAAGGGAAACACAGGGATCTTTTTAAAGGAATGTGCTTTGTTGGACAATATTCATCTCTCACATAGAGCGTGGGAAACTATTGTCTTTCAGCCGATTCAGAAACTTTACATACATTCTTTTAAATTAACTAACTAGAACAAGTGAAATAGACCAGGAAATAAGAGGGCTTAAGATTAAGATTAATAAGAAGGTTAAGATGGACTAAATTAAATTGAAAATTAGGAAATTAATTTGGAATTAAATTAGAGTTTAAAATATCATTACATGTTACCTATATATATATAGAGAGAGAGGGATAGAAACTGATAGAGAAGTTTCTCGATTGTTTCAAACTGGTTTAAGCTGGTTTGTGATTTAAATTAATTAAGCTAAATAAAGACTTAAAAACAGTAATTGATTATTCCGGAATTGATATTTTTCTTAAATGGTGGATGGAAATATCTAAAATTGTACTTTTTATAGAATAGTAAGATTGAATCTGACATAATCAGTCAATTTTAATGATTGATTTAGTTCACTGAAGAACACATGATAACATGAAATTTGTGATTGTTGATTTCATTTTCTTTTTATATATTTCAATTTATTTATTTATTCAATACAAGAGAATTCAACTTATTATTATTATTATTATTATCACGTGAGAACATGTTGTTGTTTTGGTTATTAGGGTGTATCCAAAAAAAAAAAAAAGGTAAGAAATATTTGTTTTTTTTTTCATTGGTAGAAAGCGAGTCACCTGACCCGTGACATTTGAGGTTTGTTTTGACAGTATTAATTGAGATATTTAATTAAATTTATCATCAATTGCTTTTTGTTTGTCGTTTGTCTCAAATGACGTCATCTTCCACTTTGTTTATGATTTCTTACTTTTAAATAATTAATCTCGGCTCAAAAGATAATCTTTTTGGGGTTTTTTTTTTTGGGGGGGGGGTATCTTTTAGTTTTAACTATCGCAATTTTGTGAAACGGGATTTATGTTTATTTTTTAATGATATTATAAGCGCATTCTTACTATTTTTTTCTCAAAATATTGTAAATATTAGAGCATAATTTTAATATTAATCTGCATTACGTTCATTCAATTTTATCAAATATACTATAGCTTCCAGTAATAGTAAACTTTTCCTCAAAATTACTGTTTTTTTTTAAAATCTTAAAATTGGTAGAGCTCCTAAACTTCTTTTACCAGCTAGAAAAATTGAAAATGAAACTATTTAAAAAAATTATCATTATCTCTCTTTTATATAAAATCTCTCTTATCTATCTATCTATCTATCTATCTATCTATCTATCTATCTATCTATCTATCTATATATATATATATATATATATATATATATATATATATATATAGAGAGAGAGAGAGAGAGAGAGAGAGAGAGTGAGAGAGAGACCTTTAGAAAAGTTGAGTGATTTTTTTGAAACCGGTTTAAACTGGTTCATGACTTAAATTAATTAAGATAAATACTCATTTAAAAAAAATAATGTTCTCACATGATAACTAGAAATTTGCGATAGTAGATTTCTTTTTAATTTTTTTTATCGCTTTTCTTTCTTTCTTTCTTCTTTTCCCTTGCCTGTTTGTAATATTTTGAGAAATAATCTACATCTTCCCTAAATACATATTTTGGCTTTGTGTTCCAACTGCATAGCTGTGACCAATTTGTAAAAAAAAATGTTCCATTCTTATTCATAATGCGTTACCCCCACCCCCATCCCCCTGCTCTTTCAGCAGTTTTTGCTGGGAACTCTAGAATCGAAGGCTGCACCTACCTACAGACATTTCTGCAATCGGATCTCATCCCAGAAGAAGGGAATGAAAATTCATAAGCTTCGGCCAAGACCGACGGCTCCGTATAATGAACCCGCGAGGCGCGAAAGTGTCAGGCAGCGACTGGCGTTCACTCAAAACCAAGGACTCTCCTTCGCCCAGTCATGGTGATGTGTTTCGCTTCAACACCGGCCGAAGCGGGAACATCGCCTGCACTAGCGAATTTTTCCCAGGACGGGGTTGCCGGAAAGCCCGTCGCGGTTTTTGTGAACAGCTAAAACAAAAGGTGGCGGAGACAAAAGCATATCTCGGGAGGAGGGAGGGAGGGGATCGAAAACATGATTTCTCATAATATCCTAAAAATTGTTGGCTGTTTATTTTCTCGTATACTCTTGAAGCACTAGGGTTGCTAAGTTGAGGAGAGTCTACAGACAAGTCGGTTAAAATATGTGATTTCTTATTGTTTACATTGATAAATTAATAAAAAAATACAATTTTTAATTCTGAAATATTAGGACTTCAATATGTATTTATATCGAATTATTAAAAACATTTTTAAATAAATTAAAGTTTAATCATTTTTTATTTATAATATATTAGAATATCCTCAAATATATGTAATATATTAGAAAGCCGGCTTTCTGTCACAGAAGTAGCGCGTCTTCCTCGTGTTCTGGGAGTCCCGGTTTGGGCATGGTTGTTCTACGTGCTGTCTGTGAGATGTGTGACTGTTCCCCCCCCCGTAAAAAGGGGATGTGCAAGCAAATGTGGTGAGTGTGTAGCTGAGTCGTATTCTTGGCCCTAGTTGGCGCTACTTCAAAAAAAAAAAAACAAGACACTCCTTTCGGCTTAAATCTACTGCTGTATCAGCAGGGGGGTTGTCCATTGGCAAGTGTCATAAGTAACAACAACAACATATGTTAGAATGTTTTTTTAAAGTCTATCATTTGGCTGGTGTTACTTTATACTAGCCGCCTGAACCTGCCGGGGGCACCTTGTCATGGGGTTATCCCGCCAACTTGGTGGGTACACTAATAGGTGGGGGTGGCTCCTCCCATATATAACGGGACGTATTTTCTATAGGAAGGGCTGTACTGTGGCCGGTGATGACCCTTAGGACTCAATCACACTTCCCTCCAGTGTCGCTGTTGCGGCGGTCCGGTTATTCATACCTAGTGGTTTAAATTATTGTGCCTTCGCGGTGAATCTGTAAGTCTGGTATGAATTTTAATAAACTGTATTTGGTGATCAGTTTGCTAGCTCAGATTATGGATTTTTTAAGCTGCTAAATGATTAACATGAAATGCATTACAAAAACGTTTTATCTTGTTATTTGATATGTTGAAAAATAAAAATTTTATAGAATGAAAAAATGCGCAAACATTACGAAATAAAAGCGGAACTGAAAAAATCTATTATGGAAATAATGATTGGAATGGTCCCTTTATTGACTGTTTTGATGGATAACTTTCTAAGACTAAGTTGTGTTTATTTTTTCATTTTATTCGCCATTTATTTTCTGTAATTTTCCAAAATTAGGTATGTTGACTTTATTTATTTTATTATGTTTTTTTTGTGTGTAAATATTTATCATTTTAATATGATACACAATGAAAAAAATTCAAAAACGCCAAAACGACAATTTATAGCCAAATAAGGATTGCCTGAATCTCTCTTATGAAATCATGGCAAGCGTAAATAAGCCTCTTTCTACGCATGCGCTGGCTTTTTGCCGCCTTATAACTGGCCGAGTGTAAACCCGGCTTATTTTCGACAATATTAGTTACTAGAAATGGAATAAACAAACAGTTTTGGTGACTATTTTCTAATGTAATCCCTTTCAGAAATCGATTTTCATCATGCATTCTTTATTGAAGCCTATCAATGCTCCGCGCCAGACATGCGGAAAAAGTTGTGGATGAGTTATCATATCCATATTCCTAGAAATTTTCAAAATTGAACACTTATAATTGTGTTGACTTTAAACTTTCAACAATTACTTTTGATTTCCGATAAACAACAAAGTAATGGTACTTTGTTTTGCTTTCTTTTAATAGTCCTACAAAACCTGAATATTCACGCATGATTATTTAGGATATTCATTCGTTAAAGATACTGACCATTCACATCCACTTAAGTACATTTTTACTTTTTTGTATTCATTGTATAGAAAAAGGATGCCGACTTTCTGGCACAGAGGTAGCGCGTCTTTCTCGTGTTCTGGGAGTACCGGTTCGGTCATGGTTGTTATTCTATGTGCTATCAGTGAGATGTGTGACTGCCCCCCCAGTAAAAAGGGGCTGTGCAAGCAAATGTGCTGAGTGTGTAGCTAAGTCGTACTCTTGGTCCTCGTTGGCGCAACTTCAAAAAAAAAAAAGACGCTCATTTCGGCTTAAATCTGTTACTGTATCAGCAGGGGGCTTGTCCATAGGCAAGTGTCATAAGTAACAACAACAACAGAAAAATTATAGTAATCGTCAAAAAATTTAAAATTGAGATTTTAACGAAACTCCACGTTTTGAATCTCAATAAGTTAAAAAAAAATGGAATATCCGTTTGTCTCCCTGTGATAAAGATAACTCAAAAACGCTTTGAGCTAGAAAATGAAATTTGGTTTGCTGCCCTTGCACTGAATTTACAGAATTCTGTCAAATTTTTAGCAAACTTCGATCAGTGGAAGTCTGTTTTGCTGTTCTAAAGTAATTTGTGAAGATAACTACAAAGAGAAGAAAGTTAGATAGTTAAAATTCAGTACAAATATTTAATATATATATCTATAGAGTAGAGATCCATTAAATTTTGAACCGAATCCACTGTGAGGCTGATAGTCTGTCGGTCTGTATTTCCAGAAAATGTATGTAACTTCACACATTCTGAACACTACTAAAGAAATAGAAAAAAAAAATGTTTAAAAAAATTATCGTTTCAATGTTACTAATTTAACTACCACATAATTTTTTTTCAATTTTTATAATATTTTAAAATTATTCTTTCACCTAAGTTTCAACAGTTTAACTGTTGCAATAGAGCTCAAACATATTTTATTGCTGGACCTAACGTTTAATTGCGTGATTTTCTTCTATTTTTGAAAGGAAAAAGAAATATGTTTATTATTCAAGAATTTTACTAAAAACAAACCGCGTTACAACTGACACTCTCAGGGGGGGGGGGAGTAACAAATTGGAAAAGGTAGCAGAACAATTCTTTTTCAATTTTTATTTTGATTAATTTTTTTTACAAATCAATAAGGGGAAATGTGATTTTTCTAAAATTATTATTAATTTCTTTTTCTTTTTCTTCCATAAGTATCGGTTTAAGATTCGTTTTTAATATCTATACAATGACATATTTTCTGCAAATTAAATAATGTAATAATCCATATGATTCAAAAATCTTCCGAAAGGCTGTATGCAACACATAGAGCCATGAAATTCCACGTCAGTACACTTTTATTTAATAGACCCAAATTAAGAAAAATTCGTTGAAAATTATAGTTAAATATTTAATTTTACCTTATAATAAATACGTACATCTGAGCGCCTTTTAAAAAATTTAATTAGAATATTAATTTATTAAAAATTAAGTGAAATTTTGGCGATTCTTTGTCACAATTTTCGAAAATATTATACCATTTATACCATTTTTATACCATTTCAAAATTTAAAAATTGTCCGTCTGATGATGTAGTAACCGACAAATTTTTTTCTGAATCTCGATAATGTTCTAAAAATATTTTTTTTATTTATTTCTGTTTATAGATTACATTACTATCCTGAAATTTAAATTGTTTGCGTTGTTTTATCAAATATTAAGTGGCGTGATTTTTTTCCACGGCTGAAAACTTAAGAGGAAGGATTTTGTATAATATCCGTGCTGTTGATAAAATGAATTTTAAAAAAGTGAATTTAAATAATACGAAATTTAGAAAGCAGATGAACATAACATGCCTATAATGCTAAGTTATCTAACCAGTTGGATGAGCACAATATGGGAGAAAGAGAGGGGGGAGGAAATATCTGCACTTTTGAGGGACTTATTAAGCTATAATTTTGGTTGATTATCACAAGGGGAATTCTGATCTCAACTATTGTAAGTCTTGAAGAGGTCTTGGTATTTATGAGTATGGTCACGACCTTCGTAATACGAAGATCGTGGTATGGCTTACTATGGAGTGGATCTTGTCGCGTGAAAGGGTGTTCGATGCAAGTCTCCTGTTCCATTCTTCTTCGAGACTTCTTTCTGGCTTTCTCATGTGCCATGAGAGAGTGAGTAGGCATTCTGTGGCATAGTGAATTGGAGATCCTATTTCCCCACAGCTACAGCAAGGAGATTTGGCTAGATGGAATCTGTATAGGTATGTCGGGGATGGGCCGTGTCCAGTGAAGAAAAGGACATTCGCTCTGTCCCAGTTGGCAGCGTTGAGAGAAACTTTTGGTATTATGTTATATGTGGAACGGCCTGTTTCACTTTCTTCCCATTTCTTTTGCCATCTTGTCATCATATCGGTTTGGAGGACGTTCTTCAGATGAGATCTTGGAAGGTTCATTAAATTCCGATCTTCATTCGCACTAGCTGCAGTTTTGGCTAGTTTAAGTAGGTAGGTGTAGTAGTAGGTAAATGAACAGGATATCTTTGTAATAGATGTTTTAGAATGCTATGATGTTATGGGTTGCCTCCATTAGAAAAATTCATTTTCAGAATAAGCAAAGCTGAGTTCAGTTTAGTTATATTAATGTCCCGTCGCAAAGCAACACTAAGGCTATTTTGGAACCAACCTCGTAATTCTGAAGAGGCCGACATCTGAGCTGGCATTCCCTTCTCTTCACACCACATCAATTGGAGGACGTTTGACCATGGCAGAATTAACTTGCAACTACGATGGTACACAATAGTTCTTCTGTGAAATTGGGTCTCGAACCTGAAACCCTTGTAATGACTTGATCCTAGTCGATCAAATAAAATAGTAGCGTTTTAAACACAAAGCTTTTATTTACAGCTTTATACAATAACAAAAACAGCAACACGTCCTCTAGGTTAAATGCTGGGAAATATTTACAACTGGATTGTCAGTCCGACATCTAATACCGAGAACTCACAGGCTGTCCGCGTATCCGGCTACTGCGTGTAGCTCCAGAGATCTGCGGATTACTTCCGGTAGATCTTTTCAATAAACTCGAGATCACGTGTTATCTCTTTAACTCCAGCTCTTCAGCTCTGCTCACAGCTCGTCCGTTGTCGTATCAGCTCTCGTCCAGTTCCTATACAGATCAGCTGGTCTCTTCTACCGGATCAACTTGTCTCCTCTCGCTTCTTCCAAAACCTTCCATTTTAACACTGGTGAAGTTCCGCCTCTCAGGCTCGCATTGGCGCACTGGAGATGCCGATTGTCTAATCATTCTTCAGAAATACTCACAATGGAGCGCCGTTATGTAGCGGTAATATTCTTGAAACATCCATCCCTTAAGAACTTTCACAATACACAAATATTCGCATCTGGAGGTTTTAGCACTTCTTTCTTAAATGAGTCGTAAAACGCATGTGTTGTTCATTATCGGAACTTTATCCCAGTTTGGGTGGTCCATAGAAGAAATAGTCCCATCTGGTGTCTCGACACGGTTCCAGTCTTCAAAGGGTAGCAAGCATGTGTGTTCCATTATCTGACTCCATTCAAGTCCGAAGGGCGATACTAAAAGGGAGAAACACAATGCGCAACAAAGGATGAATAGTCTCACCGCTGGCTAGAAGTAACAATGTTCGAACATGTGTCTCTTCCAAAAAGGAGACCAGGTTGCGGTTTCTTTACACCTTACTGTTCACAAGCAGAAATCTTACCGCCAGGCCACAGCGGCCCTAATCAAAGCTGAAACAAGACAATTAAAATAGTAAGATTGTAATGTGAGACTAGTGAAATCACGAATATAAAATAATCCAAACAATTTTCTAAAATTAACTAGAATCAATACTTTTAGGATATTAGCTGATCGCCAAAGGTTGTTCTGATGAATGACGAATTTTTTATTTTTTACAGATCCTGGATCCTATGAGTCATATTTAGTGAAATATTCCTAAAATATCAACCTTTATAAATAAAGAGTAACGTCGACTCTGCTACCATTAAGAACAGTGTGCCATGAAAATTTGAATATTACTATATTGTGTTGTAGACCATTCTATAAACTGTTTCAAAGAAAATATGCAATCAGTGCCGAGAAGGCTGAATCTCCAATGCTGATTGGCCTAAGTTTATGAAAATGTCGAGCTTTCTGAAATTCTATTATTAACCACTTAACCTTTTTGGCCGTATGTCATGCGTGCATCGATTTATCGAATTTTGATAGTTGTACGCAAAAAATAAACCATTCATAACTTTTATAATTGAATATTAAAATTACTTCAAATACATTGATAAGTCGAGTATTCAACAAATTTCCATTCGAATTAAAATAAGAAAATACACATAAAATAGAAGGTGTCATCTTATTAGAAAGTAAATAAAACTGTTAAGTGGTTAAAAACTTCATAATTCCATCAGATTTGATTACAGAAGATAGAAACGTTTAATTTTGTAATTTAAGACTTGGAATGTTAAGAATGTTTCACAAAGTATAGTTTCTTATGACCAAAGGACAGTATAAAATTTTGGACCATAATTTTTTCAGAAATATATTTACACACATTAAATTATTATTAACGTCATGTAAATCCGTTTGCAAGTGAAACTAAAAACTAAATTTTATGACGAATCAGATAAACTTTTATTGAATAATTTTTTGATGTATTATGTAAATTATATAATAAATTATTATAGTACAAGTAAGGCATCAGTGTTAAATGATTATGTTTTCTGTATTCAAATTTTTTTAAAAAATGTAGTTAGTTGTGGCAAAAATGTTTTTGTTTAATTGAAATTTAGTCACTTCAGTTTCAATTTAAATTTCAGATTTTATTGGAGCTGACAGAAAAATAGAGATACAGTTTAATTAAGTAAAACTTGACTATAACTATTGATTATATAGCTATTAAATTTGAAGCTTAAAAATGTCTTGCCGAATAAGCTATTATAAGACAAATTTACCCAAAATATTTTATAGAAAACTTTAGAGAAAGTTAATCCTGGAGGACCAAATGGTCTCCAAAAGCGGCAAGTTAAAAGTAAATCAAAATTTTTACATTTTTTCTCAATATTTCAGATTTTTCTATATAAAAATTGAAAGTCCAATTTTCCTGGTGGCAATAAAAATTGAAGCTTCTCAATAGATTTTTTTTATTTTTTCCTACACGAAATATTTAAAAAGGAAGTGCTGTAATCATCGAAATAATTTAACTCGAAATTTTGACGCGTTTTCCTCTAAGTTTCAGTTCATTCCCTGAGTTCGAAAAATACATTTTTTGATTTATGTGCGCTTTTAGTGAAATTGATAATTCAAAAATACTTTGAGTTAAATTTCACTCAATTTATAGACTTCTGTCAAATTTTGAAGGAAATCTAACTGAAGAAAATTCTCTTTCTGGCCGCCGGATTACTAGCAAACACGATAAAAATGCAGTAATTCAAATAAACAAAATTCGAAGCCCAGATTTAGGGTTTAAAAGGAAATCTTTATCAAATTTTGTGTCAAATTTGTCAAAGGGTTTGCCCCCCTGTAAGTGTGTACTTTTCGCATGCTTATAAACGCTATAATTTAAATAAAATTTAATATGTTGCCTTACGACAACACTTGTAGTTTCATATCCGATTTTGTTTTTCAGATTGATCATAAAAAATACTTCGGAAACACAGATTCGATTTCTGGTACGTGTGTATTAGCAAAATGCTAACGATTAACCACCAAAAATTATTCTCTAGATTTAGTAGAAGAGTTAGATTCACGCCAAAGATCGATATTTATTGCTGTTTTTCACCAATGTTGTACATTTAGCATCTACAATAGTGATATTCTTTGTTGTTGACCTAAGGAATATTGCACTGCATATTTCATAAGAATAAATTAAGTATAATTTATTAATTAAAAACAATTGTGCATTCGCAGTTTTTGGCCAACTTATAATGTATTGGCGCTTTACAGTTTTTTTAATAAACGGAATTTAGAGCGTCTAAAACATTGAAAAAATGAGAGATATTAAAGTTTAATTTTCCCGTTATGGATGGATACGGGAAAATGTTTTTTGAAAAATTGAAAATTTCATTTTCTGAAAAATTTATTCAATAATCAATTACATGAATTAGCAGATGATGGAGATGAAAATTCGTGATTAAAATTGGCTTTTTTTATATTTATGTTGTGAACATATATTTAAGCTATCTTTAACAATCTAACTAAAGTCTTATTATTCATCAAACATTAATCAAAACTTTCAGTAAAATATGTTTCTACATTTTTCTAACAATCGTTTGAAACTGTCAGTTAATTTTGGTTAAAATAGGAGGCATTAAAAATATTTTATTAAATTGATTTTCACATTTTAACTAAAAAAAATATAGGCAAAAGATTTTCAAAATATCAGTTTTATATGAAAAGTATTTAATATTAAAAATATTGTATATGGACAATAATATTGATTTAGTCAGTTAATATTGATTTAGCATGGTAATCATTTTCACTTTTGCTATAAATGTTTGATATGTTACAAATTTTGCTTACATATATCGAAACATAAAAAAGTTTTCCTGAAAGTGCTGTGACTATTCTTAAAAAAAAAGGTAATATCTTATTATTTATAAACTCTTTCATTGACAGAAATTTTTTTTAAATGTCTGTCATATTCATTGAAAATATTAAAGATATTTTAAATCAAAATTATTTATTATCAAGATTATTTTAATCAAAATTACCGATCGAGATATGAAGTGAAATTTAGTATCATTCTTTAAAAGAAATATGGATATCTTATAGAAAAAAATGTATCTATCAAAGGATTTTTTAAATTTTGTAAGGCTGTCTAATTTTTAAATCAGCAATGAGATTTAGAATCGTTTATGTTTCAGCTAACGATTTTCATTTTAATTAAAGAATATTGTCAATTTAATTGAAGAATAAAATTGCAGACGATAAGAGAATTTTGAGTAGCATAATTTTTCATATATAAAAGTATTTTTATATTAAAAATATTACGAATACTTTTAAAATATGCTCTTATTTACATCGCATCTAAATTTAATTGAGTTTGAATGTCGATTAAATAATATACTCCCAAAATACACTGGATATACCGGTTAGTATTGCATTAAAATCATTTTAATACCATTTTAAAATTTAAAATGGCTTTAAAATGATACAGATCTTGTTCCATGGAATTTTTCCTTTAATTTTTAATAATTTTTAAATATAAGTATCTTTTTTCAAGATTATTTCCCATTACTTTGGAAGCGAGTTTATGTACATGTGCAAAATGATTTTTGTGTGCACGTTACCGCAAGTTCTATGCATTGAAGTGAAAAATTTAAAAATAAGAAAAAATATATGAATCAACTTAAAACATTTTCATACTACGATGTTTCGAAGTGGAGATTCGATTCTTTTTGAATTTTTTCCCCCGATGCAAAATGGGTAGATGTTTTCTACTCATATTCAAAGTGTTATATCGTATTTCATCGGATTAGAGTCAATGCTTCAAAATGGTAATACAAGAAGGGAAAGAAAAGCTGAAATCGAGCAGCTGCTATGTGTTAAATGCCAAAAGGCGAGAGTAAACGCCAAATGCGGAATGCTAACTTATTAGATTACAATGAAGAATATATTACTGCCTTTTACCAAGAACAAAAATGTGCCGAGTCTTGATTCTAGTAAGGATGTCTGAAGTGCACGAAGAATAGTTTGGGGGTAAGCACGTCTTCTTTTGATTTAATAATATTAATAGTGCAAGAATTTATGTATTTTTATTCAGAATATTTCTGTTTTAAAGAAATATTCATATTTAGTTGTAATAAATTACGGAGAAAATTATTTAGGAGTGAAATTCTGTTAATCCTTATTTGACAATTCGAAACACATAGTTTAAA
The DNA here is from genome assembly GCA_026289955.1 of Argiope argentata. Lineage (NCBI taxonomy): Eukaryota > Metazoa > Arthropoda > Arachnida > Araneae > Araneidae > Argiope > Argiope argentata. Next base: position 1,736,122 of record JAOUZG010026507.1, on the reverse strand, counting down.
AAAGCTCGAAGTTCTTAATCGCTGTTTATTTTATTTATAAGTTTAAAAATCATTAAAAAACTTAATGATTTCATGGAATTTTTGAATTTTGAGAGCTTTATTGCAGAAAAAGACGAAAGAAACCTCATTGAAAAAATTTAAATCTATTTTAATAATGGTATTATGTCCCTCTTTTCCCCTATTTGACTTTAAATTAAAAATATAAAGTCTTTTTTTATTTATAATGTCAGTGCATTTTACATTTTCACCAATGATGACTTCAAAAAATTCGATTTTGAATGGTTAGATTTAACTGAAATTTTTTTTTATACTGTTGGCTAATCATTTAGTATTTTATTCGAATTTTTTGTTATTGCTGTTTCAAGAAGAAGAAAAAATCGATTTAATAGAATAAAAAAGACATATTTGAAACCTGTATTTATGTTATTAGAATTATTTAATGAACTGTCTGAAGTAGATCTTGTCTTTCACGGCAAGATTTTAAAAAAAAAATCAATAAAAGTTATATAAATATGTATAAGTTAAATTGAAATTAAATAAAGATAATTTTAAATTTGATTCGAATTTTAATGTATCTTAGAATTAATTAATTATAACCTTAAAAAAGTTTATTACATATCTTCTCTAAAAATTGATTTCTTCAAATAAAAAATGATTAGGCGAATAATTTTATGAATCTGTTATTTTTTTATTCTTAATTAAATGAAAAGTTTATAATGGTGAAATGGTAATGACGAATTCCAATTCAGAAAGGAATTAACGAAAATATTCGTTATAACATTTTCCTTTTTATCTTGAAGGTCATGTTGAGTTTTATGTGCTGTATTGTAATTCTCATTTTTCGTTAGAAAATAATAAAAAACTTCGGGATCTTTGATGACTAATTATCATAGTTTCTTAGTATTAATTTAATTCTTTTAAATTTTTCTTATAATGATAAAAATATCAAAACTTATTTCGATTGTGAAAAGTAAATTTAATCAAATTTTTTATATTTCGTTAATTGTGAAACTTACTTTTATTGTTTACCACACTTTCGTATGACGACCTTTTCTTAGACGCTGGTTGTAAATCTTTCAAGCATTGACTCGTAATAAACTGTCTTCCCAAGGTCAACGAAAGTGTATAGTTCGATATTTTTAGATGGTCTCTATAAGAAATGATAAAGTTGCAGACATTTTATACGCTGAAAGTCATGATTTTTATTTGTCTTACTATTCCGTGTTTATTTATTTATTTTCATTTTTTTCTGTTAATGTTTAATTTTGTTTTAATTGAATTTTATTTTATTCATTATTTTTATTTAGTTTTCTGCTCCTTTACAAAAAAAATAGCCAGTCGTAATTCCAGTAGAATACTTAATAAAAAAAGTATATTAATTTATTTTATTTTAAAAAAAATGTATTTATCTACGATAATTTAATTTTTGTTTTCATGCTTATAATTGTTTTTTCCACGTCTTATTCTATTAACTTTAAATAAATTGTTACTTTCTAGTCAGAATCACAGTTTCTACACATGCTAAGAAGTATTTGAATTATAGTTGGCAATATTCAGATTAGAAACTTTATGACTCAAAAAGCAAATGCTTGAAAAATATTTGTTTTTGTTATTTTCTATTATCATATGTTCTTATAAATCGAGGTGCTTCACTTTTAAATTATTGCATAGGTCATTAAAATTATCATTAGTGCAATTTTCAATAAAAATGGTGTCATTTTGGATTACTAATATTTATACGCTAGGGAAATGATAACTTTGAAATCTAAAAGACTCATGCCAAAAACCAACTCTTAGAATCTAATTAGAAATATCATAATATTATGTAATCATAAGAATTATTTTTATATAGATAAATATTATCATTATAATATAGATAAATATTATCGTTTTGAAACATATTTCAATTAAATTATATATGTCGGATCTTCCAGCATAAGAGTTACTAAAATACAATCGCTTGGCTAAAAAAAATATACAACTTTACGTCAAAAAATTAATTTTTTCTACTTTAAAATATTATTTTAAATTATTGCAAATTATTAAAAAGTAATTTAAAATTAAACATTAGATAAATATTTTTCATGGAATATGATTCGAATGATATTATTTATCTAATGATGCATACTTATTTGCGATTTTTTTAAAAAGAACACTTCTTTTACTACTTCAGAATGGCAGATCATTGCGGAAATCGCCAAACGATAAATTAATTGGTGGCTAAATTTATTCGAGACGTAGCGAACGAACGAACATTAATGAAGGGAGAAAGATGATATAAAATATTCCCTACTATACGTTGTGAATTCCCTAGCTGAAAAATGTGCTGATGTACGCGTAGAGGAGTTATGAGTCAGACAACAGTTGTTTGCAAGATCATTGTGTTATGAGAAACTTGTGACAATCCTAAAGAGTTCACGGGACTACCACCAACAGTATGTGAAGAAAGAAAAAGAAAAAAGAAAATAAGAGTAACGTATTTTTTTGACTCCCATATTTGAAAGAAGGAACGCGCCACGCAGTCCGAAGTAGACGAGCTACAACAGATTCAAACAAAAAGGTAGCATATTTTTATTTAAAAATAAAAATAATAATCTTGTTTTTTTTAAAAAAATTAAAAGATATTATTGGTTTAAAATAATCTAAACTGCTTTTAAAATATTCATGAACCATTTTGCTGTCTTTTTTACGCATCACAGTATTGCACTGTTAAATAAAAACTGATGTTAATTCAATTTTAATTTTACGCTATGTAACGATTGATGAGACGAAAAATCGTTCAAAATCTTTAATCGTAATTGCAACAATCAATGAAAATTATCTATACTTTTTGAAAAATAATATTTTTGGGTTATTTATAATCAAATTCAAAAAGCAATTTTCAGTGATATTAAATTTGCGATTTTATTTAATTCTTTAAAATAAGAAAACAATCTCTTACACTTTGGATAATGAGCGATTTTGTTTTTTAGTTTTTAATTAGGTAATAATGATAGATATATGTATTGTGAAAATTTTTTTATAGTTTTTATCTCTTTAATTTAATTAACAATAAATATATTTTCTAAAATGTTGATATCAGTTTTATTCAAATTAATTACAATTCTCTCAACTTCGGATTACGGAAGAATAAATATTTAAAAACTGTAAAAACAGTAAACTAGAAAATTACCGGAAAAACGAAGTCAAATAATTAATTTATTATTTTTTTCTTGCATCACAGAAATTCATCCGAATTTTACAAGTTATTTGCTATTTATTAAATTGACTGTAGCCTTTTTTTCGTTTATACTGTATAGATAGTGATTTAATTTTATTTTTCAGTTAAAACCTTCATATTTGCAATAAATATAAAAATCACAATTAACCACTTCGCATACAATGACGTGTCTGACACGCGCATCGAATTACTGAATTTTTATTTTCAAGTCTGCAATTAAGCCACAGAATTAAATATTTAAGTACGAAAAAATCAATATGAAACGATTTGATATCCCAAATGCTCCATATATCAAATTAGCAATAAATTACCAAAATAGGATGAATTCTCTAACTAGAAAGTTAAATAAATTATTATATCAAGTGGTTAGTAAAAATTATAATAAAATTGTCATTTCAAAATATTTTCACTGCAAAATTATGAATTTAAATTTACTTATATATGTTTTTTTTCTCTCTCATTTAAGAAAGATACTTTTTTATTATAATGAGTATGAAAGTGTTTCATATTGTTAGTTGTCAAATCTGTAAAAAAAGAAAAATTCTGATCTTTTGTTCAACATTTGGTTGAATAATAAACCTTTTTTCTTAATTTTTTAAATTCTTATTTTATTTTAAAATTTGCTTTTAATCACATGGCAGCAATAACGTACACACAAAAAATGTATATAATATTGACACATGAGAATAAATACGGTAGTTAAAATGTGAAGAATATTTCTACAAAAAATTTAAAATACTTTTTAAAGTTTATTGAAATAAGAAAAAAAATGCTATGGGGAAATCAAAGTCTTGTCTCAGCAAAATGCTTATTTTTTAAATTTTGAAATAATTTTAAAATATTTGTGTAACATCTTTTTTGAAGTTGCTAAGGAAAATTTTTACAATTTAAGTTAATACTAAATAAAAAATGAAATTAAAATTCACAAAAATAGGTTCTCATCGATCACCTATCTGAAAAGTAGCTATCTGACAAATTTAATACTTAAAGTCAACGATCTGCACACTAGAATGTTTTACGGGATTTTTAATCATTCATATCGCTTCATGCATGTTTAATAATGCAATTCGCAAATAATATGCCAGCTTATAAATGCCATGCTTAAAATGAAATTCTATGGCAAAGCCTTCTCGTTGTATAAAAATAAGATGCTTATAAATGGAGGTAATAAATTTAAGTGTAAAAGTTCTTGTTTCTGTTTTTCAGACTCATATGGAAATGTTTAAAGAAAAAAAGTTACTGAACGTTTATACTTTATTTGAATGTTATTGAGCCCTTTTTTAAAAAAGTATTTAACTGTAATTGTTCTTTTGCCACTGCTAGAATATGAAAAAAAAAATTCAAATTCATTGGAAATTCGTTTTCTTCTGCTTTTGTCTATTCTGTAAAACATAAAAGTATTTTTTTAAAGTTTTTATTACTTGTCAAGGAATGCTTTTTCCCCTCGTAATTTATTATTCTTGTAAATTCTATAGAACGGAGCCATTTGGAAAATATTTTTAAATTCCTTTAACGAAGAGATAAATAGTTCCTTTAAAGAAGAGATCAGTTCATAGACATGTAACAAAAGGGAAATGCGTTATTAATTTAATTTTTAAATCCATAACATCTGGTAAACGGGAGAAAATCTTGTCCTCTCTTAATGTAAGCCAATGAGAACAAAAATGTTAGATGACATGCACCGTTATTATTCAAAACTTAACCAGGATATCACATGCATCGACAACCTTTATTCAAAAATATTCAAAGTTCTATATTTGAAATTGCGGCAGCATTTTTATATTTACATGTATTACTAAGTAAGTTAATGCTGTCAATGCATTAAATTGATAATGGAACTTGAGGAATCATCATCATATTTTTTCGTATATGAATAAATTAATACTTTTGATACATAAGTTATATAAAAAGTTATATAAAATTAAATGCAATGTATAAAAAATTATGGAATGAAACATTTTGTATGTGTGAGGAATAATTATATTCTTAGAAATAATACACTCTAATAATAATAAAGATCTTGGAATTACTAAAATTCATTTTAGAAAAAAAAATACTCACTAGAAAGACGAGTTTTAGTGTAAAAGCTTAGTTTTTTAAAAAATATTTATATCGATTCTCAAATAATTTGAAAATTTATATTGTTAGAAAGGATAAATCTCGAAGTATTTTAAATAAAAATGAATTATATCTGAAAAAATGTAAGACATGACGAAAAATGTCTGAATTTTGAATATTTGTTAATAGAATATTGTGTTTGGGAATTTTCTTCTATTACCCTTTTGAGCAATGCAAATTTGTTTCTTTCAAATGCAATTATTTTCAGATATTATGAAATTATACACATAACGATTATTTGAAATATATATTATTCCTATGATTTAATCAATTATTTCTATTATTTATTTGAATAATTAGATTAATTTATTAATGAATACACAAGAATTCCATTTTATGCTGAAAGATATCGAACTTATATTCGACCAATTAATTATACTTTTATTTGCTGTTACTTTTAGATTATTTGTGCTTCGAAAACATAATTTTAATTTTACTAACTTATTTTACTATGATCGTATTAATTTTTTACAATATAGGAATGTTTATATAATACTTATATAAGAGTATATTCATTTTTGTATTCTCATATGCATAATGCTTTTATAAGAATACACATTTATAAGAATATACACATATAAACCTTTTTTCTTATTTAGTTTATTGATAACCATAGGCATCATTTAAAGCATTTTTATAACTATAAGTATTTATATATTTCTAATGATTTAGGAATTAGCTATAAGGTCACAAATGAAATTGATTTCATTTATAATACCTCTAAATGATATACGATCCTTATTCATTGATAAGATGCAAATGTTTCTAATTATATTTTGCAGCATGCATTTTTTCGACGTAAAACCATGTTTGCTATTTTATTTTCAAACAGCGTCAATTTTTATTGATGCCGATAGGGAAATTTCTCCCTTTATTCATTAATAAGCGATTAAAATAATTTAATGGTCCATAGCGCCGAAAACGGTTTTTTTTATTTAATTAGTTAACTGACAACCACACAGCCAACGTTACTGCCATGTCTATCATCTGTCTGCAAAGTGTCTACCTTCATAGCAGATATTTTGCAGCTGGGCTCAGTTTGAATATGCTCCTGAAGCTTGTTAAGTTGATAGGATAATGAACTAACAACCAATTTGTCATAATGACATTTTTCACAACAAGTGTATTTCAGTCATGTATAGTTTTTATTGCATATTTATGCAATAATATTTATGTTAAAAATTAATTTTTTGTCGCTTAATCTCCATAAAAGTTATCAGAATTATGAATATATTAGGATATGATTCTCGTTGTTTAAAAAGCGATTTATTTGGATATATATTTCGTTCAAAAACTTGCAGGCATTGTAGCCATAAACTTATGTTATGTTCGACATAAAATAAATTATATTAGGGAGGGATCAAAATATTTTATGTTGAGTGATTCCTGATAAAATTAATATTTTAAGTTAATATTTTATGGAATAAAATATTATTATGCTAATAATTTGTCGAAGACAATTTTTATTTAAAAAACTTTAAATTAAAAAAAAATTCGAGAATTCTCTTCCATTAGTATTTTTACGTTCACTCTTACAGGATAATGTGTTATACCCTTGTTTTATGCCTCAAAATCAATATAAGATTTTAAAAAAATATCTGTAATTACTTTTTTGCGTTTTGCGATAGTTGACGTTCGGGTTTCTATATTCATCTTTTCACCGGAAGAACTTAGGAAAATATTTAAAGAAAGCAATTGTTGTATCAATTTAAAATTCAAAATATTATTTGTTCAAGAATGTCGTTTTGATTGATGTAATATTTCTCTCGTAAGTTCGTACATAAATAAAAAAACATAATAATTAAAATAAATTATATAACATTTTCTTTGAATGCCAGTAATAACACTTAGGAAAATGAATGGAGTAATTTAAGATATTGTATAATGCTTTGATTAGACAAGTATAGCAATTTGCAACTTAGAAAATGCAGTCGTTTTAAACAGTCTGGGGAAATATGAGTACTATATTGCGAGCATAAATATCACGTGCTTTAATATATCTGCCTTCAAACTCATTGCGTTTTTCTTTGAAATTAGTGGATTCTCAGACAGAGATTTAGATAAATACATATGAAAATATGTGCAAGGGGATTAAAAAACGAAATTTAAAGTTACATCAGGCATTAAGAGTCAAATAATTTTTACGGTACTATCTAGATACACATATTCAAAATAGGATAATTTCAGTGGGCTCTTAGCTAATGAATTAAGTAAACAAGTAGTATGGAAAAAAATTTAAGTCAATTCCTACTTAGGTCAACAAAGAAATTTTTATTTTAGTTATTTTTTATTAAATAATTGCAATTAATATAAATAATTCATCAAAATATTATGTCTGGCCAAAACAAAATCAAGTCCGTATCCGTTGAAAATAAGTCAGAACACACTACGCATGCGTGAATTTTCTACGCCATTTGGGGTAACACGATACAGATTAGAAATTTTTAATTTCCTTTATTCTGTTTTATTTTAATTCGAAAGTTCTTCAAAATGATTTCGTAAAATCGATTGATTAACAGTTTAATTTTAAAGGCGTCAAACACTAAGAAAATAAACAGAATCGTAAATCATAAATAAACAGAAATAAGAAAATAGAATAGAAAACATGTTAAGCCTAACCTCATTAGCGTGGTAAAAAAACAAACTGGTCTCACTTATTTAGCTGTGGGGAAATGAAAATTTTTAGCAAGGAAGTTGGTTTTTATTGAATGAATGAATGCAATTGCTTGAATAGAACTATGAGAAGTGTATATAGCTTTAGACTGCAAGAATTTCGAACAATTGTTTAAAACCCTTAAAATAGATGTATGCCTTGCATCATTTATTTATGGAATTATAGCGATCTTAATTTGTAAGCTAAAATGAAATCATTCAGATAATTATAATTCGATATAAAAATTTCTCATATTCTACAAACAAATGATGAATTTTTAGCTAAATCAATAGGAAAGTAAATTTCCGAGATAGAAAGTGCCATCTAATTAGATAGAAGCGATAAACCAATTAAAGTGTTAAGTACTCCAACGCTTTGTTTTAAACATTTCTTCTCAGTTTTCATTATAGCTCCCACGTTGTATAGGACTTGCAATTATGTTATTTACGTAAATATATTTTTGTATTCCATTTAATTTGGTGTTTCAAATTTGATCTTTTTCTTTTATTTGATTCTCTTCCAAAGAGTCCTCATAAGGGCACTTTTTATGATCAATTGTATAAATAATTTTTTTCTGCTTAGAATGATTTTGATATTTCTTTGTATGATACGTTTATCTGAAATCAAGATATTTGAAATTTAGATAATTTTCAATTTATTGAGATTAAGATACTAATGTTTCGTAGATTACAATGTACTCGGAAAAAATTGGAAAGAAAAAGATCGATAATATAAATTGAGTGATTTTTAAAAAATAAGCATTTCACACTGTTTTTAAAAGATTTGATTGTATACTTAGAATGAACAAATAATTCTAAATCATTACGCAAAATTATTTAATATAAAAGGTTTGACTTTTTATTTATTTTTTCTAATAATCACATTGTATAAATATATGCTTTTTTTCTTTCTAATTTTTTCTTCAATCCACTAAACTACCTTTCCCTATTCTAAAAATGAAACAATCAATTGCATTAAAAAAATAAGGCAAACGAATTTTGTTTCATTTTTTTTGTAAAATAAATCAAACAATCTCACATTTTCCAAAATGAAAAATTAAGATATTTTACCCGTTAAAATCTAAAATAACTGTTCAGGCTGGTTTTAATAAGGCTCTGATCAGATTTATATGTGCTGATGAGATAGTAACTATTCATGTTCAATTGCAAATTTTTGTTAAAAAATTCTATAATATGTCTACAAAACCCGTATTTTCAATGCAAAACTTTTCGGGGGGAAACCCTCAATAGCATAATATTTAAATTTTAAAATTATTTGGGCTAAATATTCAATCCACTTGGAACTATCCCCATCATTAAAGTTCCGGAAATCATTAGATGTAATGAAATTTCCAATGTACCTTTTTGAAGTTTCTTACAATCATCTTTAATTTGTCACATGTTAAAAGTGAAAGGTAATTTGTTTTCGATGATTATCATACACCTAATCCTGGCCATAAATATTTCCATAGTGTATTACATTTATGAAACTCCCCATCGACTCAATATTAGTTTTTCATCCGTTGAAATGGCAGGATTGGCGTAAATAATAAATAGATAAAATTAAAATAAAACGAAAATAAAATTAATGAAAAATAAATTTTATCAAATACAAAATTGTTTGTTTTTAACTTTTAATAATATTTTAATTAAAATAAAAAAATTTTTATTAGAAAAAAATGTTTGCTTTTAACTGTTAAAATAAAAAAAATGTTTATCAAAGAAAAAATCGTTTGCTTTTAACTTTTAAAGATATTTTAAGAAAAGCAGTTGATAGTAAATTTAATTAAATATCTCAAACAGAAGTAGTAAACAAAACTCAAATGTCATGGATCAGGTGACTCATTATCTACCTATGAAAAAACGAATATTTCATGCCTTCAAATTTCGGAGACGCTAAAACCTCCTAACCAAAACAACATCATGTTTTCACATGATAATAATGAAACTAGTTTCCCTTAACGTATATTTGTTGGAAAAGCATATTCAACTAGAAAAATTAGTTGCATTTTTAAACTTTATTAGTCTTTCAAAAGTAACAGCAATTGTTTATTTATGAAATCAGATTTAATCATAACTGTAATTGAATACCTTTCGATTTTAAGTAATAAATGCTGAACACTTTAAAAATTTTTGTTTTACATTTGTCGAAATTATTATTTATAACCTATTTATAAAGTATCTTGCACCATAATATTTTCACAAAAATTAAAGATATCTTTCGTTAGGTTACTGCAGACTATGTCGTTAACAATAACCTAGAATTTTTATTTTGGTATTTGTAATTTGTTTAAATAGTTTTGCTTTTTTAAACTATTAAAAAACTGTTAAACCATTTTAAAAATTAGTAGCTCATATTTTTTAACGAAACAATAGTAAATTTCTGAATAGACTTTGTTATTTTAAAGAAAATAATTACATAATTCATATTAACAAAAAATAATGTGTTTCACTACACTTTGAATAATAAAAAGTGTTTAATTAAACTTCTATTACTCAAAACCGTTTTTGTTGTTGCTTAGATAATAATTTTTTTTTTCAGATTTTAGAAAGATTTTCGCTTGTATAACAAAATATAATACTTTTAACTAACCTAAATAAAATATTTTTGATTTATGCAAAATTGCAATCCTTTTAGTACAGAATAATTTTTTTTTCTCTTGCAAGAGAAAAAGAAATTAGGTAATTTTGATTTATACTGGTTTAGATGTAGAAAAATATTGATTTAGGCAAAAAAAATTATCTCTTAATAATATATTGAGTTTTGATTTTTGAAATGAAAAGAAAAAGTATAATCATGTCTTATTTAAGAATTTTCTTCCAAGGAATTCAAAATTTTTTCAACAGTGTTCATTTCAATAAAAGGAATTACTGAATGCTGCTTCTGTGACGTTAAAAAAATTCTAAATTAATCTAATATATTATCATGATAATAATTTAGGTTTAATTCCTCTATCTTTATTTTATTTTTAATATTCACGCTTAATTACATAATATGGATAACATCTAAATAAAAATTTATTTATTGTTGTCGGAACAAATGTAAGAATAAATCGAAAAATAAAATTTAAAAGCAAATATTGCTATAATATAGATTTAAATGAATTTTTAAAAATAAGAGTAAAATTATCAGTGTCTGAAATCGTGTTAAAGTTTATTTCTGGAATTTTAAAATGTTGTTAAAAAGGTTTTTGTACATTGATGTGTTCCGAAATTACTGCGGAAAAGCGTTAAAATTTTTATTGAGTTTTAATTGATTGAATTTCTAATATAAATTTTAATACATTCTTATATATGAAGAAACTACATACCAAATTCGATGAACTCTGAGTTAACCGTTTGTCTTGTAAAATGATTTTTATACTTTCGTATATGAAGTATAAAAGAAGTATTGTGATTATCAAAATATTCGATTTGCAGATTTTGACGAATATTCCCGTATCAGAACTCTGAGTTACAAAAACATTGTTTTTTTTAAAAATCATGTCCATAAATGTGATAATTCAAAGTTTTGAGCTAGGCGAATGAAATTTGGTATATGAACTTTAAATCGAGTTTGAAGATTTTAGTCAAAGTTTAAACGAAATCTATTCTGAGGAATTCTATTTGTTCGCTTACTAATAAACTCGGTAGCAATAAAATGTAAATAGCTGGGCGGATAAAATTCAGTACATATATTTACTGTTTGTTTATTTTAAATTTTGAGCCAAATCTAATTAAAGGAGGACCGTTTGTGAGTGTCTAGTTTCGCATGCATGTTAAAATAGTTATGGACTCATAAATGCGATAATTTTAATCAATGAAAATCATTATATGACATTCATTTGTGATCGCCACTGTAATTCTATTACAAATATTGTTTTCAATTGATGGAAAAAAATGCCTATATATGTATTCGTGCAATAGATTCAATAAAATGTCAGATTTATGACAATAGTCTATTCTTTACTACTTTTTGTTAATATCATGCAAGATTTTCGTGGCCTTACTCAAGATCTACAATTTTATACGAAAGAGGGAGGGGAAGAAAGCATCTATGTTACAGAGTATACGAGAAAAATTCGGGGAACCATTTTTGCTGTTTTTTAATACATATCTTATCAAATATATTATGATTTTAATCTAATATACCAACCTATAAACGTTTTTCACGTTTATATTGACACAAACATACTTTTTCATGACTCAATAAAGCTCTTACAAACTATCGAAATTTCATTGAATTTTTTTTTCATAATTCAGTTCATGATTTGCTAGAAAAATTTGAAATCTAGCTTATCTTTTGGAATTTCGAGAATATATGATGACGATAAATTGAAGCTTTGAAGATTGATTTTTGGCCGAATTAATTCCCGTCACGCTCATACATCAAAACTCAACTGGGACACATTGTTTTACATTGGAACGTGATGTCGTGTTCCTTTTCTTCCTATGAAACGGATAATGAGCAAGAACGATTTATTTTCAGTACTACATGACCGTGAATTGATTCCATTCTTGTTCACGTCATACACGACAATGCAACACACTTTTTAAATTACTTTAGGGAAGATAATATTGCAGTTGGGATTGTAATGTTACGTTTGTCATGTGATTATGATATCACTGATATGGCTTGTGACAAATTCAGTTCATGTTCAATCGTCATGTTGAATAAATGCGCTGATAGATTTGAAGATGCAATCGAACTTTTTGATGCAATTTATTAAGACTACTAGCTTTTACCCGCGACTTCGTACGCGTGGAAATTTTGAAGTGTATACTTGAGAACTGATAGTCTAATCATAATGTAAAATGTTAGCAAACCGTATGATTGACATGAATTTTGAACATGAATTGGGGTAACAAATGCAGATTAGAAATTTTTAATTTCAATTAATCTGGTTTATTTTTATTCAAAAGTACTTCTGAAGGAATCGAAAGAACTATTACTTAACAATCATTAATTTTAAATGTATCAAAGACTACGAAAATAAACTGAATCGTTTGAAATAACCGGTTGTTATATCTAACCGCATTAGTGTTGGGGGGGGGGATTACTTAAGGTTTTTTCCCCTTTGCCGGGTGCAAATGAATAATCGCCAAAGAAATTTGAGAAAAGTTGGCGAAATTCTAAATTATTTTCGAACGGAAATATACCACTATAAGCATATATGAAAAATACATAGCTATGGCAAATACAATTTAATTATAAAACACACAATAGCACGGCTTTGTTATTTTCGCCAAAAAAATGATTTTTTCGCCCCCCTCCAAAGAAATAGTTAGCCACCAAATTTTAGCGAAATGGCCGAACGTGGCTCGCATTGATTTTTTTAAAAAAAATATCGCATTTCCTATTTATTTTATTTCATATAATCACGTGCTGAAAATGACAATTTTCTAGATTTTATTTGCTGTAGTCATTAACTAATTTTTTTTAAAATCAGAGCCTTTGTAAATGCATTGACAACATGTAATTAAAAACTGATTTTTTCGAGATGCTCGTGCAGATAAAATTTTTATTTTTCGCCTACGAATTTATTATTGACGCCAAAAACCTCCTCCCAAAAACATCATGTTCTGACATGATAAAAATTTAAATAAGTCTTGTTATCTTAAAAGTATATTTGGTGCTCCAAAGGAAGTCATTTGGAAACAGTTATTATATTTTTATATGTTTGTAAGGGAATGCATGGAATCCTTTCCAGTATCTGAAACTAATGAGTACAATGGCTCAGGAGGCAGAACCAATGACACTAATTTCACTTTTCCATTTGTGCTACACAATCCATTTGTTTCATTATTGTATTTAAATGCCTTACAATGTGGGCAAACTAAGTTCATAGATCGAATAGCAACGCATTGGTAGGAACTGTAGTCAATTGAAACATCGAAATAATGATGACACACACACACCCTTCTTTTCTTCTTTTTTTTCACTACTTTTCTTTATACAAACTCTTTTTCCCCTTCGTTATTCTTTATTTTCTTCCCTGCCCAGACTTTATTTTGAGCAGGCATAGATTAAATATCCATACATATAAAAAACTAAGAAATTAAAAAGAATCGTTCATACATAAATCGTTTCTAAAATAACAAACACATTAAGAGCTCTTCATGCCGTATTTATATATAAAAAAGAATTTTTCATCTTTAAGAACAACAACAACAAAAAAAAAACTTTATATCAGAACACAGTCAATAGAAACAGTAAAAAATAAAACTATTAAATAATGAACAAAATGATATTCATGTCCGTTTGGAAGAATGTTTTTAATCAGCATAATCAGCTGCATAAAAGCAACTATTTTCTTTCTTTTTTACACTCCCTGTTTTCTATAAATGAAAATCAACTGACTTCACGTATTTCTTTCTAAATAAATCATAATTTATTACTTCCTGCTATCTAACTCAGTTGGTGTGGGGGAAGGAAATGAAGATTTTTGGCGGGAAGGTAAGAAAAGTGTCGTTTTAACTATTTTCCACGCAGTTTTTTCATTTTTTCTCTCCATAAGAACCATCCTTGTGTCTTAACGAAAATATTTTTAAAAAATTAGCCGAATCGGTCGAGCCGTTCTCCAGTTTTGCGCTTAGCAACGCATTTCGAGTTGCATTTTTATTAATATAGATTACGAGATACACTTGGCTGAGAATTTAACTAGAACAGGGGCTCTCAAAAGGTGGGTCGCGAACCCAGGGGAGTCACGAGATGTGGAAGAAAAGTTTAAAGAAAATTAATTTATTGCTATAGTTTTCATTAAAAAAAACACATAAAGCTTTTAATACACTTACAAGTTAGGCGTTGTGTCCGATTAGTTATTGGGATACATGAGCTTGTTTGGAATTAACCAATTTTTTAATGTCTGGAATGAGCTTTGAAACTCACATAACAATGCCATTTTCCAGTGTCAAACGATTTCTTGATTTTGTTTTTAAATTTATCATCATGGAGAATCTTTGTTCACAGTTGTAATATGCAGAAAATAGCATAAAAGTTTTTAATGATATTGTGGACAGTTCGGGGTATTCCTTTTTAATACGTACCCAAAATTTGTAGATATAAGCTTTGTCAAAAGTTACTTTAGCCGATTGATCACTTGAAATCTCTATCAGTTGATCATGATGACGGACACTTAGCTCAGCTTTTGTTACGGCTTGCTCACCGAACGGATTGACTATCCCCCAAACCTCACTCATATCCTTAACTGGAATGTAATCTGTAAACTGTCCAATCAAAGTTTCGAGATGAGTTGATACTAGTAAGGAGAAAGATGAAGTGTCAAGGGATGTGGCTCCAATACCCGTCACATACTCTACGAACTCTTGAGTACGTGCAAAATTTTCAAAATCTCTGTCTAAACTTTTGACAGAGTTAAAACTTTGGGGGAGGGGGTTGCCAAAATACGTAGTCTAAAAAGGAGGTCACAATGTCTAAAAGTTTGAGAACCCCTGAACTAGAACAAATATAAATATATTAAAATATCATTACGGAATATTACAGAAAGCTGTCTTGGATAAGTGAAGAATATTACTTTTAATTGAAAACAAGGCATAATGGAAATTTTCAGTATAACTGTCTTCGGAATTTAAACTCTAAATTCAAGTACTATGAATCTGAAGTTGTGTTTTATATAAATGCTACCGAGGCTAAAGAATTGCATTGCAATATTGTAACTATAAACTTTGTCAACTTTGTTTAGTTATAGTTTATATTATATAGTTATTAAAATATAGTTATAGTTTATAGTTATTAAAATATCAACTTTGATATTTTAATTTGATTTCAAAAGGATGCAACCAGTTTAAGTTTGGAGTACGTATTTGCTTCTTTCGAGGAATCGATGGACAAAGTGTTTCAACACAGGATAAGGCAACGTGCTGTGATATTCATCCCTTCATAGTGCCATTTCGAGTCTTGCTTCCGTCAAGTCCTAGGTGCTTCTATTTCTTTCTGAACATTACATGAAGTAACTTTTTAAAAAATAACTAACGTTCTTTATTTTCCAGTTTTTTGAAGCGGGTTACTTGAAAATGATATATCTTATACTATAATACGAGGAATGGTTGTCAAGTCGAAAATCGCCCCAGAATTAATAAACTCCGGTAAACTTGGGGGTCTGGGGGTTTTGGCCACCAGGAATCGATTGGCGCCGGTTTTGAAGCGCTACGGTTGAGCCGTTCGGAGTTACAGATAGGATATTTTCAAACTTTATTAGTTCGCCATAATGGCTACTTAAATTTTCAAGTGGTAACGTGCTGCCATCTATAGCCAATATGCCATCTATATCAATATTCATATATATATATATATATATATATATATATATATATATATATATTTCATTTTATGCAGACACGTGATGAAAATTGCATTTTTATATGTTTAATGCGCAATAATAATTTATTTTTTTAAATTTGAGTTTTTGTCAATCTGATGGCAACATATTAATAAGATAATTTTTTCCCTTTTACTCGTAACGCATGCTTGGAGCTTAAGTTTTAATTTTATCTTATACTATAATACGAGGAATGGTTGCCAAGTCGGAAATCGCCCCACATTTCCAACATTTCAACATTCATCAGAAAAAAATAAGGATAACTTTGATATTTTTACTAAATTTTCTTTTAAAAAAGTACGATTCTAATTCCACTGCTTTTTATTAAGGGAAATTTGTTAATGAAATTTTGAATTTAGCGCTCGTTCGTTAACTAAAAAGATTCGTTCTTTTTGATTCGTTAATTGAAAATTTAAATATTCGAGTTAGCTTCGATACCTGTTTTCTCCGAGCGGAGCTCGGTCACCCGCTGGTGAAACTATAACGTGATATGCTTGAGTATTGCTGTTAATTTAAGTTCTGTTATTTTTATATCTAGACATTAGAAAAAGATCCGAACCAAAATAACAGCTTACATAGCGTTAATTTTTTTAAATTTCGCATATTTAAAATAAAGTTTTATTTCAACAAAATCAAAGCATATTTTAGATTTTATCTTTTTCCTGCTGTTTTTAGATTTTTTTTATTTGTGTTAATGAACTCAGGAATAATTTTATTTGCATGTTTATATTTTTTTTTACTACCACAGGAATAAATGAATGATTTAATAAATACAAATTTTTTTTGCTCTTAATTATGATTTAACGCAGGATAAAAATTTTGAATAAAGTTTATTGTTCAGAATCTGTTTTATTTTGAATTCATTGTTTATTTTTCTAGAGGTAGAGGGACGTGACGTCATAACGCAGCGGCAAACAACGGATAATTAAATGATACACGCAGACACGTCATGCGATTATGATATTACATAAATTCATTCAGTTATGTTTTCGAGCAACCGACGTCATCCTTAGGAAAATTCAAGACATACTACTGCAGATTTTAAGATTGTACCTAAGATACCATAAACGTTAAGAAAAAAAAATTGAAACATTGTAGGTACTAAAGCATTAATTGACATTTTTTTTTCAAAACAAAGTGAAAAATTTATCAGTGTTTAAAATCATATGTTTGCAACGCTAACAAGATTTAAAAAAACTTTTATTTTTTGCATTACAATTCTTTGTAATGAGCCTTCTGAAACACACTTTTACAACTTTGATATATAAAATCTAAAACCATTGCTGAAAAGATAATAAAGATCAAAAGAATCAAAGATTTTAGTCGTTTTCTTCATTTAATTTATTAGTGTACTAATCATGAAATTTTCATTTGTTTTCTATCACCCTTAGATTTTTTTTACCATTCAAAAAGGATAAACACAGTCTATTTAATAAAATTAATTTGAAATATTATCGAATAAAATACATTGTTTCTAAAATTTAAAATTAACTGCTGATTAAAACGAGAACAAATGTAAAGTAACCAACATAAAAGGCAGAAACAAGAAAAATAAGACGAATATTATGTAACCAGAACTATTTATAGCTAATAGACCTGTACCGCATTGCTTTGATTTATCCGTGCCTGTATCTCCTACAATCTTAAACTGACAATTTAATTACGAATAATTAAGAAATAATGATCTAGAAATAATGCAGAAAGACTTGGCAAATTCAGTCGAAAATTAAATTTTGCAGATTTGCGTATTTTTAATGCTAGTTACTGAATTGCTGTTTGGGAATCGAACGAACACATACTCGTCATGCTCGTCTCAAATGTATAATTAACTTCCTCTTTTGTGATGCCACTCTGACTGCATTTCTACAGTTTTATTTTGGGCTCTAGTTTCCTCTGATCGTTTCCAATTAACGATTTCAAGTAACTTTAGTGTTTGATGCAGGTTTACGCTTTTATTTATCGACTAATTTTTTATTATTATCTGTATAGGCATTATTTTGTTTTGAATTTCGAACGGGTCTTTAAATTAATAGACAGCGACATCTAAATGATAGAATCTAGAAATACAATGATATACAAGCATCATATAAAGCAAATATAAAATTAAAACATAAAAAAACTTTCTGCAATATGAAGTTGTGCAAATCTTTGTAAAATCGTCTGCGCTAGAGGATTTTTTTCCTTTGCACATTAAAATTTCGAATTCATTATTTCTCAGCAAATTTTAAGATTAAAATAAGCTCTAATTTATTATTTTTTTATTTATGACGTAATTAACAGATTTTTTTTTAAAAAATTAATTTTCAGATTAATTTTCTTGGGTATTTTTGGACTATTGGCATTTATTTATTTAAAGTCACTTGAGAATGCATAGAGTATACAGACGTCCAATATATTTTAGGCCAGTAGGAAAAAAAGTCATATTTTACCCTTGGTAAATTAACTTCCTTTAACTTTCTGCAGAAACTTTTTCGTATTAGTGATTACAGGAAGCTATGGCTTTTTTTACTTATTTATGTTTGGAAAATACCCTTTATCACTTTATCATCTTGGTTTTGAAACAGTATAGGGACTTCAAAGGCAAAGAACTTAAATTTTAAAAAATGATTTTATAAAAAATTAATTTTATTTCTCTTACCGATTTAACTTATCCTTGAGAGAGTAAAGTTTTACACGCGAAGTGAGTATAGACTACAACTTCATAAACAGAAGAACAAAATCGTCATATTATTTTTTAAAACCTGTGTTGGTCTACTCTCAACAGTCGATATATTTAAAGGTTTAAAAGATTAAAAAAGTTGAAGGGGTTATTATTAAAAATTGTTTGGGAGAATGTGTTTGAAGTTGTTTGGAACAGCACGAATGAAAAAAGATTGAAATGAAATCTGTTATGCATATTTCAATGTATCATATCAGAACATCATTTCTTGAGCGACCATTGTTTCATCGAATGAGTCACTTTAGTATTACAAACGACCATAAAAAACATTGTCTGGCATTTATTGTTTAAAAAATATCCCATTTCCTATTTATTTCATTTCATATAATCACGTCCTCAAAATGACATTTTTCTAGGTTTTATTTGCTGTAGTCATTAACTTATTTTTTTAATCAGAGCTTTTGTAAACATGATGGTAACGAGTTATTAAAAGCTGATTTCTTAGATGCTCGTTCAGATAATAAAATTTTAATTTTCCTCCTGCGAATTTTTGTTGACACCAAAACCCTTATCCCAAAAGCAACATCATGTTCTGACATGATAATAATCATGAAAATTTTGTAATAAATGCATCTTTAACTGAAAGATTAAATGTTTGTAAATATATGTTACTTAAAAAGCGGCATAAATTTTAAATTACAATTTTTTAAATTTAACAATTTATAGGATGAAACTATAAAAAGTAATAGTTTTCATTTCATATAACTCAAAAGACAGTTCTTAAAAATTTTAACAAAAATTAATAATCGTATAAAAGTATCAAAAATGAAAGAATGCTTATAAGAACATGCATATATTAAAGAGATTTATAACAAGATTTTATAGAAATTTCGTTACAATAAAATTAAATGATTGATAATTAAACTGATATATTAATATTAATTGTAATTATTTTAATAAAAAGTAATTTAAAATAAAAGTTTTCTTTTTTGACCAAAGTAGGAATTGACTAATTTTTTTTACATTACTTGCTCTGCTTAAATTAAATGTTGCATAGTAAAAGTAAGAATTTAAACTGAGCAAAAGTAAAAGTTTTGTAAAAGAATGAATCATTCGCATCAAATTGAAGTCGTTAATGAAATGGAAATCTCCGAAATCGAAGTCATTTCCGATCGCACTTGAGAAGTTATTATTTTAAATTCAGCGTGTGGTGTCTCCTTTTAAGGTTATCTCTCACTTTAACAAGCCTTTCCTTCAATTCACCTACATAAATCAGGCATCTCAGAAACCGATCTCTGTTTTAGTAGAAGAGGAAATTGTTACAAAATAGCATATTTTTTAAGCGTCATTTTTTTCTTTTTTGAAATCATGTATTTATTTTTCTTTAAATTGCTGTGCTCGAGCTGACATTTTTCGATTTATTTCGATGCTATTTATCCTTTATTAATTGTTATTTGTGAAATATATTTAAAAATATTTTACGGTGTATTGTTACAATGAATATATTTACTGAGCAATTTGAGTACTTACGTATTATACTATCCAAATTTATCGCCAAATTTGTAGTCGTCGCCAATGGGTTACTAAACCGCCAATTATGGCAATCTGGCAATAGTGTAATCCGTTTGAAATCATGTAATCATCTTTTTTGCCAAATTTTAATCCGTCGCCAATGAGTTGCTGAACCGTTGGCGATCGTTGGCAAAGACGAATTTAAGTACCGCAATTTGGTTATTATTTAAAAGTTCTCTTTAAGATTAAACCCTTTAGATTTTTTTTGTCAGTTTCAAATATTTTGTGGATAACCATAGTTACAGACATCTATCATTTATTAATGTACTAAAATCTTAAAATCTTTTTTTTAATTAAAAAAAAAGGGAATTATGTATGTGATCTTTTTTAATGTTCTTAATTTAAAGAATAAAAATATTTATAATTCCTCAAACTGAGGCTTTACCTAAATTCCGAACGGTACGATCTCTTATTTTTCCCATATTGACCCTAACTTGTGTGGAATCCTAAAAACTGTTTCTGAAAATTCTCGTCTAAATCTAAAACTACATCAATTCAAAATTATTCCACTTTTTCCTGCTTTCTATTTTCCTGTCTGGATAACTCCAGTGCCAAAAACTCAAAAAAACTCAAAATATGCATTTTTAAAATTCTTTTCATCGCATAGATGCTTATATATATATATATATATATATATATATAAGAATCTATGCGATGAAAAGGATTTTAAAAATGCATATTTTGAGTTTTTTTTTCTCTTTAAATCGTAATTAGTGGCTTTTTTGCTCTGTGCAAATAGAGTAAAAATATCTATATTCAGAGCAATGTAGAGAAGGAAGGGGATAAAAAAATTCGAAATACCACAGTATGATAATATTTTATTATTTATTTATTTATATTTATATCATTTTTTAAAAAAATTACTCCTATTTAACCCTTTGCACTCCGATGGTACCACTGACTCACCATTCAAGACGGTGCATCATTTTGACGTTTTATTTATTTATTTTTCAAATTTAATTGTTAGAAAAGCCTACATAACGGTTAAGAGATGTAGATTATTTTTTCAAAGAAATTCGAATTAAAAGAATTATGTATATTTATTTTTCATAGCAATGAACAAAGCTTTGTATTAGGTGAATAATTTTGCATCTAATTATTTTTTGGAGTGCAAAGGGTTAAAATTTACTCGTCTCCATTTACTCTTCTTTTACTCTTATTAAAATGTACTCATCTTTAAAGAAAAGAAGAAAAGTGCTTTAAAATGAAGAAAGTATTTTGAAAAATTTATGAAAATGTATACCGTTTAGAATAGAGCTTACATCCCTGATCATCATTATAATGGATGCTATTAATGCGATAAAATATGAAGTTATTTTGAAAAAAAAATTTGAGCTTCGTTTTTCAATCGAAAAAAATAATTAAAATTTTGAAAATCATTTCCTTAAGTAAGTACATGCTAACCAAGAAGTAATCAAATTTGAAGAAGTTGCCAAATTTGGTAACCTGGACTCATATTTTGCCCTTCTCAGCAGTTTCACCGATATTTCATGTCACATGATACTGTTTACAAATAGTATGACAGCCTATAAACATTATCGTGTTACAATTTCAATATTTTAATTCTAAATTAATTGAAGCGCTGAAAACAAGAAAATGAAGCTAAAATCCTGCTTTTTGTAATTTGCTTTATGAATTTTTCTATAAATGTGTGGGGATACTATAGATTCTCTCTCCATATGCTTTAAACATGAATGGATATTGAAGCACAGTATTGTCCTACTTAAAACTAACTTAATCTCGAATTGCATATTTAAGATTTCTCCTTTTCGTCAATTCAACTAATACGACGTTAGTAAATGGACTGGATTTGCTTGAATTCATTTGTTTTAAGTCGTCATAATAAGGTAAAGTCCATATAGCATTGTTTAAGCGATTTCAACTGTTGAAAACATCCGTTTTTCATTCATTGTAAAACGCATAGGTATTTAATGTAGAGGTAGAATGTTTCTTTGATTTTCAGATCCTGAATTTCATGGATTATGTAATCAAAATAATAAATAACATTAAGCAAAGTTTTGTAATATAAATGGTAAATTATATAAAATTTAATTCAATTATTAAATCCTTATTTCAAAATCCATTTATATAAGCCCTTCTCTCTGTTTTTTATGACATTCAGAAGTATCACTGTACTTTTAAATGTGTGTTATCATAATATTACAAGTGGGCGAACGCCGCTGAAATTCCCAGAAGAGAGAGCAATTGGCGACGGCGTCGAAGAGCTTGGCGCCAGCCAGGCTACTTTGACGAAAGGAATAGTCTGGTACCCGTTTGATCGCTCGCGGTGATTTCCGAAGCTTCGCGTCTCCCTCGCCCGGCTATATAAGGGCCGGACTGCTGCAATTGGCAGTTCCTCTCTCGGAAGAGAAGCGTTTCGCTGGACTAGTGGATTTTCGCTTGTTATTAGTGAGCTGTGTTTACGTTTGCTGTTAACATTGTGTTATTGAACTCGCTGTGACTTACTGTTTACTGTGCTATACGATAACTATTTTGCAGTCTGTTTTTGCTGTGCGTAAGGCTTGCATTTACGTTGTAAGTGACTGTTGACTGCTGGATTGTTTTTATCTAAAGTTTTACTTTCTCAAGTCATCCTGTAAATACCTGCAGATAGATCTAAATAAATGTGTTTGTGCTGTCCTCAGATAAAGTCCATTCAATCCGAACCCGCTACGCTAAAAACGTAACAACAAACTATCGCTTTCTTCTGAACATTTTTGTCAGCTTTCATTCTGCTATTTATAATGATATTCTTATTACTCTACATAAAAATGAATTTCTTTCAAAATCTCTTAAAATTATTTCCAATTACTCATTTTGTATGCCTGTGATAAATTAGATCCATTTGAACTAAAAAAAAAATTTTTCTCCTTTTTTACATTTTTCTTGAATTGAAAATCGTGGATAAAAATACTTTTGCTTTAATTTTGGAGTCGCTTTGAACTTTTGGTTATTTTTCCCTCACCTTTCAAAATCTGATAATCATAATTTTTACCGTTTGACATCGATTCGTACGATTGATATTATGAGCCTTCGGAGAGTTGCGGAGTAGAAATCTTATATAGTTCCATTTTTTAAACAACTGCAAACTTCTTCAAAAAGTTTGCTAGCCTGATTCTCACGTTTCTCTTTGTCTTCAACTTCCATGCCATTTTAGTTATCAATCATGAATCAACATTGCAGTCAAACATCCCTTAATGATCACCTCTTAAATCGAGCAAAATAAAATGTAAAAATAAAACGACTCGTTTTATGAGCGATGTTTCGCTGAACGTATAGCAAGGAACATGCAGAATTGATTTATCTGTATCAGTTTGCATTTGTTTAAAGGATATACTTATATTTATTTTATTCCGATAGCTTCACCGTATGTGACTGTGAGGGTTCTGAACTAGTACTTGTAAAGCCTTAATCGATAAGGTTGTGTCTCTGACTAATAATACGAGTTAAAAGTGGATACCTATGATATCAATGAGTGGTGAGAGAACTATTCAAAAAGTTTATGGAGGTATATTTTATGCCTCAGTAAAAAAGCTGTGCGAGAGATTTTCTTCGATAAGAAAAAAAATGATAGATAAAGTAGTGAAGCAGTGTTCCGGTGAAATAATGGAGATGCTGAAAGTATGGAAAATTATTGCGCCGTGCATTGATAAAGCAAAATATATACTCGCTACAAACTTATTTAACGATATTATTATATCTGATTTCCACCAAACTCAACAGCATAGCACGAACACAAACATATGTTCAAATTTTCTTGTAAAACGGCTTGAATTATAAATAATGCATTATTATAAGTGTCTGTGAAATGAAACTCAGTACTTTTTTTTAGATAGATTCCTATGGAAAAAATTGTTTTTTAAATAAGTATTTCGATTACAAATAATATTGAGAAAAAAATTATACTTGTTTAATGAAGTTTCTCTGTATATTGAAGTAGTCATCTTCAGGAAGAAAGTTTCTTAATGCCTATTAAGGATTTAAAAAAATTGGCATTCAATTGAAAATCTTCCTTCTGCTTTACCATAATTTTGCATTTAATTTTTTTTAAAAAAAATTGGTATTTTGATGTAAAATTAATTTATATTAAATTATTTAATATTAGATATTAGATAATTTAATAAGAAATTAAGATTAAGAATGAACATTGATTTGATTTGATATAAAAATTAGCTATTATTGGATATTGTTTTAACTTGTTATAAGAGAAAAAGAATTGTTAAAAAATATTTATGTTGTGTATTGTTATGTTTAATGGGATACTAGTGTAATGCCTTTTAAGAAATCAATCTAAACCAGATTTATTATAAACTATTTATGCATTTTTAACGTCATTCAATTGAAAAAATTTTTCCTGCTTTAACGTAATTTTGCATTTAATTTTTAAAAAATAAATTGGTATTTTGATGTAAAATTAATTTATATTAAATTATTTAATATTAGATATTAGATAATTTAATAAGAAATTAAGATTAAGAATTAACATTAATTTGATTTTGTATAAAAATTAGCTATTACTGGATATTGTTTTAACTTGTTATAAGAGAAAAAGAATTGTTAAAAAATATTTATGTTGTGTGTTATGTTTAGTGGGATACAAGTTTAATATTTTTTGAGAAATCAATCTAAACCAGATTTATTATAAACTATTTATGTATTTTTAACGACCTTACGACATTCAAATCAAATTTTGTGCATTAGTCAAATCTGGCATTCGCTGAATAATTATTGATTAATTATTAATTTCGATAGCTTAACAGTAAATTAGCCTGAAATGTTACAAAATGAAATAATTAAGTTTCGCTTATATGTGAATAAAGACGAGAAAAAAAATCTCTTAACGACTACCAAGCGAAACCCTTTTGAAAGACATCATTTCGAGAACTCGATTCCGACTGGAATTGGATGATGTCACCAGGGCGAGGGTGCAGGTCAATCTCTTCTCCTTTTCTTATTTTATTTTTTCCATTCTTTTTTTCTTTTTCCTCTGCCGAGCACATAATGGCACGATTTCTTTTCTTCTTCCTTCCTTCCATCCCCCCCCATCCGCGCAGATGCTGTTTTTCCAACCGATGGCAAATTGAAACCAATTCCAGCGAGTTTAAATCCATTGTATTCTTTTCTGGGCGAAACTTCCTGTTGTTGGTCGGAGGGTGGGAGAGAGATGAATATTATTTCTGCGGATAAAAAAAAATCAGGTGTAAATTGGAACATAATATCCCTTGTTTAGTTTTTTTGGGGCGGCCAACCTTGACTTTATGGGTCTCATTGAGCGCAGTGTCGTGATTTTTCGATGAGCTGTTGTCCAGGGTCGGTGAATGTAATTTAAGTTTAAGTGGTCTTCAAAAAAGAGAGAGATGGTGGTTATTTACTGATGATTTTGGAGTCACGTGTGTCACTAGTCTGTTGCTGGGTTCTAACCGAGTAGAAAGAGTTGATATCTGAGTGAAAATTCGGGACTATTTTTAGAGCAGCATTCAGTGGTGGAATTAGGCATTTTGTGTCTTAGGCAATGGGCGTTATAAGGCACTCTTTTAATAAACTAGTCATATTTCAATGTAATTTTATCTTTATCCAAATAATTGGTTTTAAATCATTGTATTGAAATTACACATTTATTTATTTTGAAAATATAAATTTCATTAATTTGAAAATACATATTTCATTATTTGATATACATATTTCATCATTTTGAAAATATATATTTCATTATTTTGAAATTACATATTTCATCATTTTGAAAATACATATTTCATCATTTTGAAAATACATATTTCATTATTTTGAAAATACATATTTCATTATTTTAAAAATAAATATTTCATTATTTTAAAGATATATGTTTCATAATTTTGAAAATACATATTTCATTATTTGATACATATTCCATTATTTTGAAAATACATACTTTATTACTTGATACAAATTTCATCATTTTGATATATATTTCGTCATTTTGAAAATACGTATTTTATTATTTGATACATATTTCATTGTTTTGAAAATACGTATTTCGTTACTTGATGCATATTAAAATATGAAAAATACATATCTCATTATTTGATAAATATTTCATTATTTTAAAATACATATATTCTTATTTATTTGTTTGCAAGTCATTTACGTTTATTTCTATATGACTGAAGCACAAATATTTGGTATTTATAAACGTTGTAATAAAAAAATAACCAGAATAATGAAACAAATATAATCCAGGACCAATAATACTTGAAAAAAGTGTTAATATTATAACAATATTTTATAATTTATAAAATAAAAAGATTAAAAATTCTTTTTTTCCCACTTTGGTAATAGTTTGATTATGTTCTTTGAATCGATTATTTGTTTCCCTCTGTCAGCATAGCGTCCTAGGCATTTGCCTAATTTACTTAGTCTGAAATTTATCGCTGACTATATTATAAAATTTATAATCTTGCTACCAAATTTGCTTCACATTTACGCGCTGTTTATTATTTATTTGTTGATTTTATATCCATTCATGAAAAGTTTTTATATATTATATAATATTTTAGAAAATATATTTTAGTTTTTTTTCTACTCATTTTTAATTTTTTTTACTATCAACAAACTCACATTCATACATTTAGAGTTGGAATTGGAAAAATATATAGCTTAATCCTAATAATGATAGTCAATATAGGTAATATCATATTCGTATTTCCAAAACTTGTTCTGATTGTTCTTATTTCGAAGGCTTTATTCTTTTTGCATATAGAACATTCTTTTTGATTTATGAAAAAATAGTGAGATGCTTTCTCCTATTGATTTTGCTGCCTCCTATTGATGATTCCTACAAATCGTTGATGTTACTTTCTACGATTTTATATCAGAACTTGCAGCTGTTGTACGAATTAACATTTTGTATAATTATGTAACTTGGGTCAGTCATAGATGAAATCCTTATACTTATGTGAACAGTTTCATATATTTGATATTTGCATAGCCACACTTTACCTAAAAAGTACTATAATTCTTTTCTTCCCCCCTATTTCTGTAAATAAATTTTAATGTTGGTATGCATTATAGGAAAATACAACAACAAAGAAAAAAATGGGAACGTAGAAAAGAATATGCTCATTACTTTGATCATTATTTTAAGCGTAGAAAATAAACTATAACTCATATCCTGGAAAATTTAACAATTTTGGTTTTATATGGCAAGAAAAGAGAAGGAATTCAAGCTTAGTACTCTGTACAATGTCCGATATTTTTCAAATAAATGTGTGAATTATTTCAAATTAATTTTATATTAAAGAAATTATCGCAAGCTGTTCCGAGGACATGATAGTTCTGAAAAGTCTTAGGGATTAAAATTGGAGTCAAAAGTTTTATAACTATGCATGTTTTCAATAAAATCGAAAGGGACAGTGGTGATATACAATGGATGGGATATTAAAAGGGAACAGATGCCTTGAACAGCCATTTAGAGGTCACCACGGCGACTGAACATTAATGATTATCATTTTAAAGCTAAATATTACAGGGGAAGTGAAAAAATAACGACAAGGATTGGATTAAATTTTGGAATGTTTTAGCGCAAAAGCAAAAAATAAATAAATAAATAAATATTAAAAAAATCTGCTATGCATATTTCAATGTATCATGTCAGAACATCACTTCTTGAACGGCCAAGCACCTCATTCTACGGAACCATTAAAATGATATTTTTTTATCATTTTAATGGTTTCGTTGAATGAGTCACTTTAGTATTGCAAACGATCCAAAGAACTTTGTCTAGCATTCATTGTTTAAAAAAATATCACATTTCTTATTTATTTCATTTCATATCACGTGCTCATAATGACATTTTTTCAGGTTTTATTGCTTGTAGTCATTAACAATCAGAACATTTTTTTATCAGAACTTTTGTAAATGCGATGGCAACGCGTTATTAAAAGCTGCTTTTTAGAGATGCTCGTGCAGATAATAAAATTTTTACTTTTCGCCCTACGGGGTTTTTTTGAAGTCAAAATCATATTACCTATTTTGAATACCCTATTTAAGTTACAAACATCCCATTTAAAAAATTTCACAACCATAATCCATGTAGCAAATTTCATAGCTAATTTCATCTCACAAGTTCTATCTCATACAATTTGGAAAGTCCTTTTCTAGTATGCATATGTTTGGTTCATAAAGATTCAGATAATTTATTCATTTAAGGAAAGAAATAAAAAAAATAAGACTTATCGAGGTCCAAGGTTTCAAAAAGGTATTCGAAAGAAGTGCATTTCAATGAATTATTCACATAAATAAATACCTTCTCCATTAAAAGAATCCGAGATAAAATTCAAACTGTTGAAATTCTCCGCCGGTATTGTAAAAGCCTAAATCTTAGAAATATCAATAATTTCTTTGTATTAAGATCCGTAACTCTGATTTCCGTTAAAATACGGCTACAGATTATGCAAGAGAATATAGCAGCTGAATAATTGCATGTTGCTTTCTACGTACTTATTTCATAATTTTTCTTTCATTTTGTTAAAAAAAATATTCAATTTTCTTCATTGCACATCGAAATATTCACTTTTATGTGAATTATTAGAAAATGAAAGCATTGCAAAACATGAAACATACATTAAGCACAGTATGTTTTTTTTTTCAAACACAGAAAACGGAAAGAGAAATAAAGAGAACACCTTAATAATAAAACTGCAATTTCTTTAATAAAATTTTTTTTATAAATTCCTAAAATCGGTTTCTTTATGTTTCTAAAATTGAAGGCCGCTTTTTATCTATATATGTATAATTATTTATGTAAGTACATATGTATTTTAACTTGTTTTTATTAACTCGCGTTCTTGTTCGCATGCAATAGATTTTAAACTAAATTCCCGTTGAATTAGAGACTTTAAATATAGCTCAGATCTGGATGATAATGCAATTTTAGCTTGTTTTCTTGCCTTTCTGCTTGTCTATCTATTTCATACAAATTTTACAATCGATTTTAAGCTAACTTCGCTATGAGTTAGAGGCTTAAAACACTAAACATAACTCATAAATGGATGACATTAAAATATTAACATTCTTTCTACTCTGTCCAGTACAAATTTTATTTATCTCTTGTCGGATTGCATCGGTTTATTAGTTCAAAATCGATTGCAAAATTTCAAACAAGCAATGCTAAAAAGAAGAATTAAATTATTTAAATATTTTTTTATGTACCACAATTTTAAAATTGACTAAAAAATAAAAAATAATTTATTCCAGTTGTCCTGGATCCAGATTGTCCTGGATATTTATGACTGTGAATTTGTAAAACTCACAACACAATTTTTTAAAAAAACATTATTTTATAATATAATTATTTAATTATATACCGCATCAAGAGATTTTCTTAATTAAAAGCAATTAATTGTTCTTAATCAACAGGATCTAATCAGACTTTCCATACTTTGTTTTGATTCGAAAATTTCCTCGAATTTATTTGAAATTCTTCATCTTGTTCCGCTTTTCACTTAATAAATCATTTTCTATGTCGATTAATGATGAAGGCAAATTTATGTTTTAGTTTGCGCTGTCCAGATCGGGTTACTTGATCTAGAGTATCCAATACAAATATAAAGGAACATCTTAGAGCAGTTTTTTGAAACTTTTAATTTCAATTCTAAATAATTAAAATTTAAGATTCTGACTTTATACAGAGATAATTTTAGAGCATATAATTTGAATTATTTTAAAATTCAACAATACAGTTTTTTCATGAATCATTGGTTCGGAAAAATATTTATGCAGGTATTAATTAATTGTTTATGCTTAATTTATTGTACTTTGCATTATTTCATTAAAATACAAACCGCTTTCCTTGCCTCATCAGATATTTAATCATTAAAATTTTTTCCGTTGTTAACAGCCAAAAATATAAATTCCGTTTATATTTTCGTTCTAGTTACCTTTGGCCACTAACTGTCGCATCATAATAGATTGGTACTAAAAACTTCATTAAAATTTTTCATAAATAGCTTAGAATAAATTATTTTTTATATTCAAATTCTAATAGGCATGTAACTCATACTTTCCGAAACCTAACATCACTTTTTCTTTGTTTCTTAATCTTCCTTAATTTATTCCCTTTTCTCTTAAAATTTATAACGGGAATTGTTGAAGCTTCAACTAAATAATTAATTAAATAATTCAATTCGATATTTTTTTTCGTCTGAATCGAAACATATTCATAAAAATGTAAGAATAGAAAGAAAAATTATTCAACCATTGTTGTTTCTAATGGCACTTGCCTATGGACAAGCTCGCTGCTGGACCCAGCAGCAGATTTAAGCCGAATGAAGCGTCTCTTGTTTCAAGTAGCGCCAACTAGGGCCAAGAGTACGACTTTTGCTACACACTCATCTCATTCGCTTGCACAACCCCTTTTTACAGGGGGGCACATTCACTCATCTCACAGATAGCACACAGAATAACAACCATGCCCGAACCAGGACTCGAACCCGGGACCTCCTGAACACGAGGCAGACGCGCTACCTCTGTGCCAGCAAGCCGGCTTATTCAACCATTGAATTTCTTTGTGTATTACAGAAATACATTCATTAATTAATTAATAATTTCAGACGATTTTTACAATAAAAATTTTTGTGGTTAAACTTTAAAAAAATAATTCCTAGATACAATAAAGAACTTTTCAAGATAAGAGAGTGATAATATATTTTAATACAGGAAATTATATGACCAGAAAAGGTAACAGTTTTAAAAAAAATGGAAGACGGAGTTTTCCACCATTGCTTGTTTCTGGTTTAAAATATTAAAAAAAAATAACAACCTAACTCTGTAAAAAGTAAATCGTAGACTAATTTTTTTATACTTATAAATAACGAAATTTCAAAAATCATATTAAAAATATGTTTCAAGTGTAATCCTATCAGTTAGAAAAAATGAGCCGAATTTTCATACGTTGATCAATAACATTGGAAGAAAATTTCAAGATGAACTATTCTTAGCAACAATGAAAGTGATTTGAATATCATTGCAAAATATCCTTAAAAATATTTTAAAAGTCAATTAAAATTAAAATTAAATTATTAAGGTAACTAAGTTCATATCATTGAAAAGATAATTTTATAAATTAATTGAATTGCACATAATATTTTCGAGAGATATTCAAGAACGTAAATTCAGACATTCATTCAGTTTTGCATGTGCATGAATTTGTGTGGAATTTGTTATTATATCGTTCTAAAATACCAAGTATACTAGGAAATAGACCCTGTTTGCTGAATGTTTGTATTTTATCCATACATAATAACAGTATTCCTTTTGGAAATAAAACTCAAACAGTTTTTATTACTTCGTCAGATCTTTATTTGCATGTTTTTCTCCCATTCTTCAAAGCTGAGGCTGACATGAAGATTCTACGTATATTTTCATATTCATCGGCATTGTGGCGATGACTTTTCCTTTTCTGATTTTATGCTATTTATTTTTTTTTGTGTGTGGATTGCATTTACATAGTTTCTTAAAATGTTCATGAATTTAACTAATAATCAGAAATATTTATTTATCTACTTCTTTATTTTATGTTTATTACCTGAAATTCGCTTTCATGTTGCATCCCTGATACAGAATCGGAATTATTTAATTAACGACTCATGGGTAATATCGTTCTGGAGGTATTAAAAAAGATAATATTCGAAAATACCCAAGTGAAAGAAAGTCCATTCCAAAAAAATAACTCTTACATATAGGAAAAAAACACCAAATTATATGGAAATGTATAATAAGAAAAATCTAGTATAAAAATTCATTTGTTAAGTTCACATATGTTGGTATATGTTTAGAACTTGTATATGTCTTTCAGTTCCATCGTTATTTATAGATCTGTTCCTTATACAACAAAACAATAAAAAAAGCATTTAAAAATGAAGCATTGAGCATAATTTAATTTTAGAAAACTCATTTTTCTCTAATTTTTTCCCCACATTTTATCTTGCAAAAACAGTTATTCTGTTACCGTGAATAAAGGCAACCGATTCATGGTATCGCTATTGTAAACAATAAAGTGATTAAATGTCTATTATTTTTAAAAATTTACATTACAAAGTTCAGACATATTTGCCATCTTATCTTTTTATCTTGAGACAACAGCATTGTCTAGTCTTTTTTATCATGTGAGAACAGGATTTTGTTTTGGTTAGGAAGTTTTGGTGTCTCTGAAATTTACGAGCAAAAAAAGAAAAAATCATTTTTCACCGGAAATTATCGGTTGAAGAATTTTTTTTTACCTGTTTTTAGCAGTATTGCATTATTATTATGTATGCCTCTTTGAAAGCAGATGCGTTTTTAAAAGGTTGACCTGCTTTTACCAGTATTGCTTTATTATTACTTATGCTTCTTCACAACAGGTGTTTTTTTAAAAGGTTGACTTAGAACTACGACATCATAGCTGTTATTTCATCTAAAAATCACTTAAGATCCAAAACTTTGTTTGCCAGCTGGAACAAATGAAATTGAAAATTTATAAAGAATTTTCATTATACATGTTTATTATAGAGACCAATAGAGTAGCCTTGTGATTGTTTCAAATCGGTTTAAATTGGTTAATGATTTAAATCAATTCAGAGAAATAATGTCTTAAAAAATAATAATGTTGTCACATGATAACGTGAAATTGGTGATTGTAGATTGCATTTTGTTAATTTTATTCATTTTATTTAAAGCTTAATTCACAAGAACAATTTTTATATTAATAACGTGAAATATCTGACTTGAGAAACAACTGATAGAAAATAGTTTGGTACTATCTGTAGGATATATTTTTTATTTTATTTCATTTATTATAATGGCATTATTACCAAGCCAAAAGTGTCAGTGAAATAATTTCGCATTAGCTAATGAATGGCATTGATTAATGAGCTTAAAACTACTCATTATGATAACCAATTATTCATACTTTCTTTTATGTGCATTTAAAATAGACATTTAAACAGGAGACTGTAATAGGAGTCGAGATTTTTCCGTATAACTTCAATCAATAAGAATAAAAGGTGAGGGAAGTTGAACCCAGTAACGTGTTGACTTTTGTGATGATTTTTATGACTTATACATTATTTTGCTACATGATTGATGGCTAGCAGCCTCTATTTCTTAATCTAGGCTTTCGGACTCTCAAAATATTCTCTTTTCATATAAAATTCAAGAACCTTTTTTAATATTTTTGGTTTTCGCCGAGATCATCTTATCATATCCTTTCCTACACTCCAGAATACCCCCCCCCCTTTTCTCAGAGATACGTATATCTTACATTGGTCAACGCTTTCTGCTGTAACGAAAACTATGTTAAAAGAACAAAAGAAATCTAAAAAATGCACAGGAACTTTCAAAGGCTTGCTTCATCATTTTAATATGTGTTTATTATTTTTTTTCATCACGTGAATTTCAACTGCGTTTTATAAATTTTAAAATGATTCCACCGACTTACTTAAACTTTTTAAAAAGCATTTTAACAGTTTATTATTTTTTATCACATGAATTTCATGTGTGCTTTCACAAACTTTAAAATAATTCCATTGACTTAAGAGTCATTTGCTGTCATTAGGATTCTGCAATGCGGAAGGACTTGCTTGTTACGAATCGACATTTGCAGTGAATCTCTTTCCTCTCGATTCAAATGGTCCGTTGGCTGCTGTCCAATTTCAGAATAGAACTGTACATGTTTCCATGCTCTGTTCGCTTTACATGTATCATTGTTTCTTCGTAACAGAATTTCTGGAACTCTTAATAATTTACAAATGGATAAAGAGAATTTAATGGGTTTTCGATAAATTTATTATTTTATTAATATTTCGATCGATTTTTAATTGAATCAAGGTCATGTAGCCGATGCTGTCAACTTTGACACAGGAACTCTTTGGAACTTGAAACAAGAGTTTTTTTCTTCTCTTTCATGTATAATTACTTTATAAATTTCATAAAAAATTCAAAGAAATATAAGGAATACAATAATCACCTGTTTATTTTCTTGTATATGATATATGTATATATTTGTAGTACCCGCATAGCATTGCATTCAAGAAGAAAAACTAGCTTTGAACTTAAATCTAGCCTCCACACGATGTGATATGGACATGTTTCTCTACATCAAACAAACACAAAAATATATTTAGAAATAAACAAAAATATCTACAAAACAATTTTTATAGTACACAATCAGAAATGTTAAGACTGTTTAAAAGGTAAAAATATGATATATTACTAGGCAAAACACAGGTGATCAGTTCACTCCTCAGGAGATTCATTCTGTCTCTGCAATTCAGTTGCAGTGCGATTTAAAGTAAGACTGTCATTTGGTTTCATCAAAATACTCCCTTTCCTTAAGTGTGTACATTATTTCCCTGACATTCGCAAATCAAATGTTTTTTTTTCCGGCCGAGGTAGAATTTTCTTTTTGGGAGGCAAAATGAATTT
This sequence comes from Argiope argentata, assembly GCA_026289955.1. Taxonomy (NCBI): domain Eukaryota; kingdom Metazoa; phylum Arthropoda; class Arachnida; order Araneae; family Araneidae; genus Argiope; species Argiope argentata. The sequence goes on along the minus strand of JAOUZG010026507.1, from coordinate 1,701,147 downwards.
TGAATCCCTATTTAAAATCAGACGTAAGCAAAGAAATGCATCGCATATGTATGTCACAGCTCTTGCTATTTTCACATGCGCAGTTTGAGGTTTCATGTATGCGCGAATAAGTGTAAAGTTAAAACCGCAATCATAAAACTCTATTTTTTTATATGACTTTAATGTACTAAAACCCTTTCCCAATATATGCTCTATAAAATGGTATAAATATAACCAATGTCCGTTAACTATTTATGGAGATTTTTGTGGTTCAAATATACAGACAATTTCAGGATACTTCATTTCATTTTATAATTTGTATAAATAAAAAGTGGAGTAAATATCAAAACCTTCTATCTTGAGATTTTGACTAATCTCCCATGTTTAAGACATTCCTGAGTCAGTAAAACACTGTTTTGTGATTAGGTCTACCTGTCTGTAAATGTGATAACTCAAAAAAGGTTTGAGCGAGGAGAATGAAATTCGGTATACTGTCTTGACGCCAGCGAATATATATATTTCTATTGAATGAGTTTCTTTTGAACGAAATTTATTTTGAGGCAGTCTTTCTATCTGGCTCTTCGAATATAACTAAACACTATACCTACAAAACGAGGAGAGCTAGATGGATGTAAACTGGTATTCAGACTTAATATGTGCCGGCTTTCTGGCACAGGGGTCACGCGTCTTCCTCATGTTCTGGGAGTCCCGGTTCAGGCAGGGTTGTTCTTCTGTGTGCTATCTGTGAGATGTGTGACTGTGCCCCCCTGTAAAAAGGGGGCTGTGCAAGCAAATGTGATGAGTGTTTAGCTAAGTTGTACTCTTGGCCCTAGTTGGCGCTACTTCAGAAACAAGAGACACTCCTTTCGGCTGAAATCTGCTGTTGTATCAACAGGGGGCTTGTCAATCTCAAGTGCCATAAGTAATAATAACAACAGACTTAATATGTAATTTACAGTTTGAAACCGTATTAATCAAATGGATGACCATCTGTCGATCTGTATTTTAACAAATATGTGAACAGAGTCATTTAAAAAGGAAATGACTTAAATATGTGAAATTTGATACATCAAATTTTATAATTACAGTTGCAGTTCTGTATCAAATTTTGATTTCAATTAATCGGTGAAAAATCACCCAAAATATATATTTGGGTTTCTGGTATTACTTTTGTATTAATCGCATCCCAGCGATTAATCACATTAAAATCACACAAATAGCATTCTAATTGGACCATTCATAACTATTCTTCGTCAATGGTATGCAGTTAATAATACAAGAGAACATTTATTTGAAAACAGGCGAGGGAGTATCAGAATGACCGCTCCTTATGATCTTATATGAACTATTATGTGAACATTTTTATAGTTTATTCCTATTTTATTAAAATGATACTGGTTGCTTTAAATACTTTAATAATATTTTATATATATTTTTTGCAGAAAAGTAATTATGTAGTTTTGTAATACAGATCTTTCGTTTCTTATTTTTTCCTTTTAAATATTTTGTTTAGGAATTTTTATATATTTTGTAAGTATTGTTTTACTTTACGTCAGATATGTTCTTAAATTAAAAACGCAGTTTATGACGTCTCACAAATCATTATTTGACTGTTACAAAATGCCAATATAAGAATGTAATTATAGCTTCATAAACCAGATAATATCCACCGGACATAAGTGTCACTTTTGTCTAATTTCTCTGTTACTTGGCTACAAACCCTAACGTTGCTAGGTCGGTTCTAAGGCTATCTTAACCATTTACTAACATTGGTGACCCGGACGTGATCTGAATACGCATCTTTATAAACAGGAGTGAGATGCTATCACCACAAAAACATCTAATCATAATGAACAAAGCGGCAAATAAGCTTTTTAATTGCACATTCTGTTCTTCTAGACGCTAAAGAATTTGTGCGACAAATTTCGTTCGAATCTGTGGAGGATCGTGGGATTGCATGAGGATCATATAAACAAGAGAACTTTCATTTACAGATACATACATAGATAGATAGGTTTAATTAATTTTGTTCTAATGGAAATGAAAAGATTTTATAGAAACTGTCAAAAATTTAGTTTCCATAAATAATTTTACTTCCTAGTTAAGAAAAGAAGTTCACAGAAGACGATTTCCTAGTTAAGACTTTTTTAAAAAAAATCTGTGCTTAATGAAATCATTTTTAGCATTTTAACTGTATATCTATAAGAATATATTTTTAATCTGTCAAACGGTTAATTTTAGGACTTATTGAAAAACTATAACTTCAGTTCTCTATTAAGATTTCATCGAAATAATCTACACTGAATCTTTGATTTTCTGCCGAATAAAAATCTAGCCCGTTATGGAAAATTAATGCGTCTGATTTCAGAAAAACAATATGCCATGTCGTTATTTCCACCTTATCTTCGGGAATAATACATCATTTACCTTCTCTTTTCCTTTTTGAAAGCTTTTAAATAACTCTAGTTGTCGAGAATATTCCATCGTAAAAGAAATTCAAATTTTAAGATTAGTCATACCATATTATCCGACCTGCCACGAAGGCACACGGATTTAAAACATAAAACTGAAAGATCAGACCGCCGCAATTGCAACACCAGCGGGAACTGGGGTTGGGGCTAAGAGCCATCACCAGCCTCAGTACAACCCTTCCCGTAGGAAGTATGTTTCGTCTTCGATAGGATGAGCCTACTCCTACCTATTAGTGCACCCTCCAGGGTGGTGGGATCCAACCAACATGTCAGAAGCATCTCATCCTCACTTCGAGTTGCTCCTCGGGGGGGGGGATTTAAGATAAAAAAAGCATTAATATATTTCCTTAAAAACTGGGTTTTATGTCTTTACATGCCTTTGCTAGAAGTACTTTATTTAATTTTTAAATAGCAAACAAAAATTAGTACTTTGAATATTATTTGCATTTTAAGATGTTGAAAATAATCTTTTCCTTTTTCGTAGCATCTTTGAAAGTAGATGACAAAAAAAAAAATTTTGTGCGACAAAACGCGAAATTTGAAGTTATGATTTTAGACAATTCTTCCGAAGATCTCAGCATTGAATGCAACCTGCGTCATTTTTTGACAGCTGAAGGTGAATGATCGTTGAGGTTCTACGAAGATTTCATGAACATATTCTACTCATATTTTTAAAAAATGAGAATAAAAACTACGTTTGTGTTATCTTTAAAATATTTCATAAAACCCTTAACTATTTCAAGAAATAGCTGACCTGGTTAAATGAGTAAAAACCTATGAAACCACCTGTATTGTATTCTATAGTTTTACTTTGTTGCTTCATAAAATATTCGACATTCCATCAAACTGTAAAATAAGCCACCTAACTTATTCCTTTTGTTTCTATTAGCTTCTGTATTATGATAAAAGAAAGATTTAATATTCAATTTCAAAATATTGTGGTGTCAAAGATTTAAAAATTGCTCAAAAATAGTATGTCAGAAAGATCTTTTTGTTTTAGAAATTAATGGGAATCGTCTCCCTGAAACTTTCTCGCATATTATCCTATAAAGATCTTATTCCCTCTTTTCCTGCATAAATTGTGGGCTATGGATGAAACTAAGCCTTGCATCACATTATTGAAAAATAATTACGAAGTATACATCTTTAGCAAATTCCAGCATTTTTTGCTGAATCTGTTGTATGAATATGTATTTAAAATATCTCCTCTCCAATGAAAACCGAAGTTTGACATGGAGCTAAATCATAGTTACTACATCAGTTGATTATCAAGAATTTCATTGATGTAAGTAATTACGTTATTTTTGTTAGTGGCACTTGCTATGATCAAATTTCGCCGAGGCTTCAGTGAGTTTTAAGCCGAAAAGAGCGACTCTTGTTTTGAAGTAGCACCAAATAGGGCAAAGAGTACGAATTATCAACTCACTCGTCAATGTCGCTTGCACAGCCCCTTTTTACAGGGGCTCGAATTCATACACCTAACCGATACACTACTCCGAACCGGGACTCACACCCGTTACGCCCAATTCTCGGGGGAGACGCGCTACCCCTGTGACAGGATGCCGGCGGTAACTATGTTTATAAGTCATGAAAGTATAGGCCTACAAATGGTCATTCTTAGCAATTTACAAAATTTAGTTTAAAATTTGATAAATACTTGCATTTTAGATGCTGAACTTGTGTATGAAATTTTATTTGGCTCATTACGTTTTGTAGCTAACAAACCATATTTATCTAACTGTTTTGTAGTTATCAAGTTCACCTGCAATCAAGTTTGCAGATTTTCTGTGATTTTTTTTTTCCAAAATTGAATCGAAATCTACAAATAAGTCTAAAAATCTACAATACTAAATTTCAGATAGACATACGGCAGAAATGCGTTTTTCAGACTGAAGCTGATCTGAAATATGTAAATTCATCAAAATCAAGAGTTCGAATTTACAGTACGTCAAAATCCGAATTACAATTTATATATATCTATATCTATCTATCTATCTATCTATCTATCTATCTATCTATCTATCTAT